>JBBPLJ010000693.1:0-12626 GCA_038089715.1 Veloporphyrellus conicus
GGGTTCTGTCGTCGATGCCATGGATGCAACGCGTCTCGACAACGTCAATCTTGGAGCTAAAATTAATACGGGCCGTGCACGACAGCGATACTTGGAACATCTTGCGGGGGGCGGGTCGGGCACCGACGATGAGAACGCCATCTGTATTTTGTGTCAATGCGAGTTTTCAGGAGGTTTTATTACCCAATGGTGGGTGGCTTTGCTCCAAGAAAGGAACGCACGCTGATATATCGAATAGTGCTCATATGTGCTGCGAGGTATGTTTCGTACTCTCTCGATGGTGACGAGTTGGTGAGCTATTTGGACCACATAAAGAAATGCATGAAGGCGTGGATTACCCATAGTCGAGGAAGAGCTTGTCCTGTTTGCAGGTATTCCCCATATAACAGTCACTCTAATTTTCCGACTGAAGGTTGGTTGTAGAGCGCCTATGGATCACAGTCAGTTGCAGCGTTTCACGGTTCAGGAAGATCGACCGGCTCCCCAAAGGCCGGTATTAGTGAACCACGGAGAATTAATTCCTGTTTCCCACCGGGAAATCCAGTACAACATGATTGGTGAACTGAAGCTGCCTAAGCGATGCTAGCAGACGCACACTAACCACCGGAGAAGATCCCACTTTATCTGCAGACATCCAGTCAATGGAATCAGATGGATGCTATGGAAGCAAGATTCAGACACTCGTTCGACATTTACTACACATCAAACTCGTAGACCCTGGCGCCAAGAGCATCGTTTTTTCTGCGTGGGCCGATTCACTGACGAGTGAGTTGTTATTCTTCGTTCCCCTAGAGAACTTGTCATTGATCGTGCTTTCTCAAGTCGTCGAGCATGCTCTCCATTTGAACGGCGAGTGGAGGTCATCAGGGTACATAGATGCGTCGACTAAGCTTATTTTAGATATACCTTGTCTACGCCTGGACCAGAATCAAGGGAAAGGAAAGTTTAATGGGGCAAAAAGATTTCGAGTTGATCCCGCTCTTCAAGTTCTCCTCTTGCACGGGTACGTGGGTCGTGATTTGGTATGGACCCCTAATTGACATCTGCAAAGCGAACGTGACAACGCTGGCCTCAACGTCACCTGTGCTTCACGAGTTTTCCTCTTGGAGAGCGTCGTGAACCACGGCTTCGAGGTTCAAGGTAGCATTATGTTCCGTCTGTGTCGGGTTGTTTACTCAATGACGAGGTAGCCATTGCCCGTATAGATCGAATGGGTCAAACTCAAGCAACCGAAGGTATGATGATGCCCTTTCAGCTTGTCCTGGCAATTCTGATCAATAAGCACAGTTTTCTGCTACTATGCTGAAGGTACGTTGTTCTGCATACACTGATATGACAGGAGAGCTGAAGCGACTTATAGACACGGTAGAGAAGAACATCCTCGACCTCGCTGCCAGACAAGGTCTCTCCCTTTATACCAAGGACAACTCGGCCGGGACTCTCAATGTCACCTCCTTTGCGATGGATTCGAAGAAGAAACTGATTGACTTACCGGCAAAATCAAGCAAGCAAGGACAGCCAGCTCAGAAGGGCGACTTTATCTTCAAGTGCGCCCCTCTTGTCTCATTGACTTTTGTGTGTTTTCAGTGACACATGTCCAACATAGGGTCAACGACATGCTAGCGATCCTGTTCCCGCACATGTTTGAAGACATCGAGTTCCTCTTGCCACCGGACGCCCGCAGCACCGAGGAAGCCCCGTCTTCTGTGAACGGGCAAGTTGATCCCGTTCGTCCGCCGCCGATCCGACGGCTATATGTTAATGCGGAGGCAGGACCGTCGAAGCTCTCCACCTCGTAAGATTATATTGTCACATTGACTCTAGATCTGTAGTTATGTTGTTGTGTGTATGTATTCCCCTTGCCAGTACATACTGTACGGTAAACGGCGCGAACAGGATACCGCTTCAAGAGGTTAGTTCTAACAACGGGCGCCTTTTTGCTCGCAAACGAGCCATCTTCAAATCGGCGGCACCAATGCCACATCTGATCGTTGCAGACTCTGTATCGTAACTAAATACATCTTCCAGCCTGAGTGATGATGTGCCAAAGAAATACCGGCATACTTCAAGTCGTGCTCTTAGTTGAAAGTGGCTGTCGATGATCGTTCGATTGAATTTCGGGTCCAGATAGTGTAGCCTCCATGACCGTTTGAGGTGCTTACGATGCGAGTCTTTTCTTGGAACATCCTGAACACAGGCACGTCAGTTGCGAGAACAGAGTAACATAGTCAATGTTAGAGCAGGGCGTCATTGACCATATATGACGCCCTCTTGCGCTTCGCTGAGAAATCCAGGTTGGAGGGGATGAAAAGTGCGACGCAATATCGCCTCCAACAGCCTTGCCACTGCCATCGTCACCACGCAGTCTACATTAGCGCCGGTGCGATTTCCGCGGTTGGAGTCTCTGTTGGAAACGACGGGCTTTTATACTGTCAGCCGCTCAGGAAAGTCAGATTGGATATTGTTCAGTGAGTTCTTGAGAGCGCTTATCAACTTGAGCACTTACGAAGTCGACCACTTGGGGTACCTCAATCGAATCGAGCGGCCATGGTCACCTCCACCGCGTTACCAAACGATGATCTTGCCTGCTACAGCAACCACACGTGGACATTCGGGTCGTCGTGACCCGTCGCTCATAAACTGGTTGAACACGCTTGCCGAGCACCTCTACCTGAAGGACTACGAGACGAACTTGTGGACCTACAGGAAGAAGACAGCATCGAGGTTGCGCGTAACAGAGTCATCTTACCGAACGATGACCAATGCGCTTGCAAACTATGGAGGACATGTTCCCCAAGCTGGCCGATGAATATTTCCCCAAGGACGTGGGTGCAGCAGTGAACCTTTGCGGGACTCGGACAGGCCAGCGCTTTGCGTCGACACATACGGAGACGCGTTTCGACGAATGACTGGCAAAGTCTGCTCTCTGGGAGACGATGTCGACGATTGAGAATATCTGGTGTGTTCTGTTTCACTGCTGACTCTGACTACTTGAAATGATATGACTGCTGTCCAGTGTCCGAGGACAACGAAGCAGTGGCGTAGAATTTGCTGGCTGCATTACGTACACTTTTATTATATAAGACTTTATCCCGTCCTCGATATGACGATAATCGGGACATCCAACATCGACGCAGCAAAGCGGGCTCATTGGCAACCCGACAGACGGACACACGCCATACCAAATCCACTGGTTCCATTACCCTCATTCACACAAGAATCTAAAAATGTAATCAGACCCAGCTATCCAAGTGCCAAGGCGATGCAGTCGACTTTGAAACCAGGCAAGGCATGCCGGCGTGATCGCTCAGCACCGCGAGGCATTTTTTTTGGAGGTACACATGTTTTTTGAATCGCTACTACGCTTCTTCGCGTGCTGACGGTGTTACCTGTCGTCGCCGAATCAGCACCCTCGCCGGGACAACGTATGCTAGTGTGTGTGAAACAAAGCTGGTCACAAGTGCCACGATCCTCCGATGTGATGCTTTTCTGAAAGAAGGAAACAGAAAATCCAAACAACCTATCCGTCACCACGTCAGAGGCCCCCAAAAGCAGAAGAAAAAAAAAACGACATACGGATTGATCATCGTCACGGATCTCAACACGACACGCACACGACACGCACTGATGTCTGTGCACCCCGTCCGACACGCGTCCATGTTGGTTCCTTGCCCGCCTCGTTGCGGGACACGCCGTCTGTTTTTTTTTTTTTTTTTTTGTTTGAACAAGGACGAGAACGAGCGCAAGAATGGGGAAAGACGAGACCCCGTTCGTCGTTGTTGGCACTACTCACGCTGGAAACGTGGTGGGCTCGTTGGCTACTTCGTTCGCTGACAGGCACTGCTCTCGCCGTCCGTCGTGCGAGTACAAGAAGCCGTGACGTACTACATACCGTCGGCCGAAACAGAGAGAGAGAGAGAGATCAGCGAGCAAAGGACAACCCGATACCAAGGTTTCGACATGACCAACCTCTCTCATGATCGATTGAATTACCATGGTATCGTCACGATCATCGTTCGTCATTCACTGATCCAACCTATCGCGATCTCGGATCGTGTCCGTCGTGTCCTTTCTGTTTTTAATCGACACGGCCATGTCTCTCCAATCTATTCAAGGGACGCAACGTGTCCGCGCGCCAACGTTTTGCCGACCCACCCCATGGGGACTGGCCGCTTGTTTTCTTTTTTTGCCCGTCGTTGCAGGCTGCCTCGTGTGCATGCCACATTACAGCAACGCACAATGAAAAAAAAAGGGGTTACGATGACGCACGGCAGATGGATGCTGTGCGTTGGATAATGGGGATAATGCGCCCAGGATGCTTCGTTTTTCACTAGATGCAGATCTATTTCACCCGGGCAGATAGGGGTGATCGACTCAAGCAAAGTTCATCCCAATCATCTCGAATAGCAGGGGAGTGATATGAAACGAACCGTCGAGATTCGTCACATACGGCCGCCATGTATTTTATGTACCAGCTCGGCGAAAAATGCAACGAGTAACAGAGAACAATGCACGAGACCGAGGCAAAACCGCCGCCCGCGACAGCCCCGACTATATACGTATACGCGTAGTAATCGATTATAATGCTCAACTGACGTACCGCAAAAATGCGCAGGTAAAAAAGAGAAGGACGAAATGTGTGTGGGTAGATGTGGCGTGGCGTGAATGCAGAGAAGAAAAAAAAACGTCGTGCGCTGACGGCGATAGCGATGCAGGTGGAAAGACAATCGAAATGTGAACAGGGCAGAGCAGCGAAAGCGACGCGAGCACATGCGAGGCGAGGATGATGATGACAAAACAGATGCGCCAGTATGGATGGATGAGACAAGAGAGAATTCACTCAAAACGCACCGCCATCCCAGCTGGCCCGCTTGCGCTTGTTATCGCTCGCCTTGCGTAGCTGCAGATCCTGTGGCGACACAAAGCTCATACCGCGCTGGTGCGACTGGCGGGTTCCCGTGCCCGTGCTGCCTGCTTCCTGGGCCGTCTCCATAAGCAATGCCTGTGCTGTCTGGAGTGCCTGTGTGACTGACGAGTACGGCGCGGTCGGTGGCGCGGACCTCAGAGACATGTTTGACCGTGCCAAATCGAGCGCTTGACCCTGCCTTGAGGCATCACCATCATGGTGACCGTCCGCAACATGGCTGCCGCTATAATAATGCAAATCAAGAAAGGGCAGATTATGGAAATCGTTGCCAGTCGATGGCTTCCAGATATCCACGCCGGGGGAAGGGGCGTCCGCTGTCGCAAGCAATGCCGACTCTGATGGGTGGTGAGGGGGCGCATCAAAAAAGGGCAGTGAACGCGTGGTGGTAATGACAGGCTGCGAATGTGGTGGCACCTGTGACGAACGTGCCATGGTGGAACGCGGCTCTGAGGGCGGCACTGATATAGATCGGCCATGCGACGCAGATGAATGAACATGCGACAGGGAACGCATGGGGCGAGACGCCGTCAGTGGCGTCGCAGGCGGCGTAGCGTGTGCCAAATCGACCATGTCCTCGATATTGTGCGGGGCGATGGCAAACAGCTCAAGGGTGGACGCGATACTCAGAGACGTTTCCGCATCGTCCTTCTGGATGCCCGTGTCACCGGCGGTGGAGGTGGCAGCATCCGCCTGATCGTTGAGCGTAATGGACGCGAGCTCGATCTCGTCAATCCCAGGGAGTGCGGGCGTGTGCATCTGCATGGCATGCATGCCTGACAGTCCGAGACCAGGCGTTCCAAAGCCGAAACCAGGACCGTAGTACGATTGCTGCGGCTGATGGGTGCGTGCGCCAAAGATAAGGTCGCCGGCGTAATTCGAGTGGTGGGTGAAGCCCCTAAAGGTGCTACTTGGGAACATGTCTGGATCGGAAAATGTGGAGTGGGAGTCTCCGACGCCAGCCTCGGATGCAAAGTCGTGAAAGGAGGTCGGAAATAAGTCGTAGCGATCCATGACGCCGTGATTGAGGTGATGAAAGGAAAAGGGGGACGAGGGTGCTGGGGAGAGCGCCGAGGAACCACTGCTGGAAAAGGCAGAGGTGTCCAGGCGGGGATTGGCAGAAAACCAGTCCTGCGCGCCCCAAGGGGACTTGCCAATGGTGGGCATGCGGCGCATAAACGGTGACTGATTAAAGGGATAGTCGGACGAGGATATATGCGACGAGGTCGGCGAGTTGGTTGACCAGCTGCTCGAGTGGATGGGGGTCTCGATGCTGGACCAGGTGCCCTGTGACTGGGACGAGTCGGTCAGCTCCGAGAGGGAATGGGAGGCGCTGGGCATGAAATCGGGGATGGAGAGGGGCTCGGAGAGCGGATCGATCGTCTCCATGTCCATCTCAAACGGCTCTGCCGACGAGGGAGGGTCCTCCAGGGGCGAGGTCTCTGTGGAGATGGGGGGACACTTGAAGAGCCCGCGGGCGGATTCGTCTTCGGAGCTGTCCTCGTCCTCGGAGCAGGTGGCGCTCTCGGGGACGCTCTTGGTGCCGCCGCGGAGGAGCCTGGACGCGCGCTTCTGGCGGGTGGGCCCGATGTGGGAGGTGGTGGAGGGGAGCTGGTCGTCTGTGGCGGCGCGGACGGGGAGGCGGAGGGCCTCCTTCTTCTTCTTGGGTGCGTTGCGCGGCTTGTACCCCGCGGCCTGGTAGAGCTCGGGAAAGGCGTTGCGGAAGCGGTCGCGGAGGTCTGTGGAGCGGCGGTTCTGCTCCTGGAAGACGGGGTCCTTGACGATGGTGGCCCAGACGGTGCCGTGGCGCTCGTAGCCGGCCTTGAGCGCGCGGTCCTCCTCCTCGGTGAACGGACGGCGCTTCTTGGAGCGGGTCTTTTCAAAGATGGAGCGGCCGTCTGGGAGGGTGGAGCGGACCTTGCTGGAGAGATGCGTCTTGGCGTTGGGGTAGTGCTCCTTGTACGCGTCGGGGAAGTAGGTGCGGAAGCTGTGGGGCGTGAGCGAGAGGGCGGGGGCGGGGCGGGGGACGCACCGGTCCTTGAGGTCGACGGGGGAGCGGTTGTCGAACTTGAGCTTTGGGTCCTTGAGGATGGCCTTCCAGTTGCCGACGCCCCACTGCGCACGGTGAGCGGGGGGCGGGGGGGGGGCGGTAGGGGGCGGGGGACGTACCGTGTTGCAGCCGGCGACGAGCATCTGGGTCTCTTCCTCGGACCACTTCTTGCGCTGCTTCTTGTGGACGACAAAGGGGGGCGGCATGGGGGCGGGGATGGCGGTGTCGTCGCGGAAGGCCCAGGCGGGGACGAGGCGGGGGGACTCGGGGAGGGCGAGGGAGACGCGGCGATGCTTGGGGGGGGGCATGATCGCGGACAGACGTGTTTTATTCTATCTACTTATATGCGGGACACAGCCACCCACTCAGACCACTGTCGCTATTCGGTCGTCGACCCGGCCAAGGCGTCCTATCCAGCCATCGAGTCGCCCTGCCAGCGCCCCAATCTGGCCCCGTGACAGCACACGCGGCTGCACCCACGTGATGTGCGCCCGCCCCTCCACCTGGTCCAGCGTCCCCCGTATCAACTTGAGGCTGCACGCACTTGATTATCAGCACCACGCCCCCCTTATCCCCCACGCTGCTCACCTCAGTGCCTTCATCATCAGATGTTCCACCTCGTCCATCGCCAGGCGCGTCTCCTCGGCGATCGTCTGGAACGTCATCGTCCGCGCGTTCGCATCCCGTTTGAACACCGACTCTATCAGCGCCATGAGACAGATCTTCTGCCGCAAGAACGGGTAGTTTTGTTCCAGGATCGGCTGTCCCCCCCGTCAGCCCCCGTCTCGGCACGGCACTCCGCACCCATCACGCACCTCCTGCGGAAACAGTGGCGCCAGCGCTTCGAATTTGCCAATGTTCCCTTCGTTGAATGTAAATAGCAGCTTCTTGATCCAATCATACTGCGTGTTGTCCAGCGCGTCCAGTATCGGATGCATCAGCTAACACGCGATGAGCTCATCGTCCTCGCCCCCCGATCCGTTTGAAATGACACACCAGCTCCCCAAAGTTGTAGATGCTCTCGCCGAGAAAGGCCGACATGCCAAGGTCGTGCGCGCGCAACAAACGTTCCTCTGCCGTGAGGTCCGTCCCAACATCAACACATGCCAGATAGAGCAGCGAGTGCTTGTAATACGGTGCATATGCTGCTTTCGCCTGCCATCCAGATCGCGTCAGTACATCACGCAGCCTTGTCTTTTCATATCACCTTGTAGTAGTCCGCAGCGACCCGATAATAGGATGCATTCACAGCATTGTCTACGCCCTCGAGCTGATCGAGCGTCTTCCAAGCTGTGTCCATGTCCTTCTTGGTCCCTTCCAGATCTCCGTACACCAGCTTCGCATGGGCGATGTTCGCAAGCAACAGCACATGCGCCTCCTTTGACTTATCAGCATCGATCCGGAACAGCAGTGCAGTCAGAAATCCGAGCTGTGCTTCGGGATCTTGGCGGCAGAATGAGTCCATCGAAATCCCCGCCAGGGAATGGAACGCACTCGTTATCTCCTTCGATACGCGCGTTCCTAGTTCCACGAGCTTCTGCTGGTTCAGTTTCGACTCAAAGTCTCTCACAAACTGCTGAAAGACCACCACGCGACACGACTTTGACAGCGGGTGATCAAAGAACTCGAACAGCCTGAGCGTCAGCTGGTGCCAGAGCCTATCGCCAGCATGAGCGGTGTCCGTGGTCGTCTGTGTGACTTACTTTCGAGTGTACAGGTTCTTGAACGCCTCGAAAAAGGGATGCAGGTCCGGGGGCGTCGATGACAGTGCTTTGGCGATGAAGTCGTCGAGCACGAGCTTGGGCGGAGGAGCAGCAAAGTTGGGGGTCATTTCTGTGCTGTAAACAGGGCCGATGAGGACGATGTGCGGGTGCGAGGATAGACTGACCGCGACGCGTATGCGTTACGCCAAATGAGGCTGGTAGCGATTGTTTGACCGTATTTTGCAACGGCCTTGAGAACTAACAAGGCCAAACTGACACGTTCCCAGCCGAACCAAACCCATCGCAGCAGTCGGTCGGTCATGGCGGTGGATGGAGGACGAGCGTAAATAGGAGTGTGTAGGCGTCAGTTGAAGCGAGCGTTGCAGCACCATTCCCGTGCTCGCCATTCTCGACAAGGCACTCTGTTTGGCATCCTTGCCATTTCCGTTGTCCCGCTCTTTTTCGACCACCTGGCCGCCGCAAGGCATCGCAGTATGGCCCACACGCGCGCGCCGCCTGTTGTCAACGAGGACACGCACATATCATGATCATCAACGCTTTTCCTCTGCCACATGCCTTTTCTCGGCTCTCCCTTTCGCATTCCCTCCTGCGACGTCGCAGACCCGCACATACCGGTATGTCTCTCGCAGCTGTCTTGCTTCCCGTGCCCATTCTCCGCAGCCATCCATCGCCCAGCTTTTTCATACCAATGCAGTCCCGTCCCCCACGGACACGGGGCGCATCCATTGGCTGCTCGAAGAGCGCAAGGCGGAACTGGCCACATTCACAGAGGAAATCGAACGTGCTCGTGCTCAGGTACAGCGTCTCGAACAGCAACGCGATCAGGTCAAGCAGGTCGTCCTTGAGCTCCAAGCTCTCGTCTCACCCGTTCGCCGCATGCCCACCGATGTCATGGCCATGATCTTCGAGCTCTGTGTTCGGACCACGTCGCCGCTGTTGCTCAGCCAGGTCTGTCGCGCTTGGCGATACCTCTTGTTCTCCCTTCCACGGCTGTGGACCACCTTGCAACTCGATTTGCCATCCGCGACCAAAGATTGGGAGGCACTCGTACAATCCAAGTGTCTGTCCATGCACGTATGGCTTTCCCGGTCGAAAGCGCTGCCGGTATCCCTCGCTCTGGACCACGCCAAAGGGTCCCTCATCCCATGGCATGCGCTCGTGCATCTCGACAAGGAGATTCTCTCTTTCGGCAGCCGGCTCAAAGACCTCTCCCTGCACTTTTCGCCCCGATCCCTCAGTTCCCTCTTGACATTCACCCAAACCCCCCTCCCACACCTCCAGCACCTGGAGCTACGCAACAGCAACGCGCTTCCCACCAACGAAACCCCACTGCCGGTTGTCCTGCACGCCGCACCCAGTCTGAAGAGCCTCAGTCTGTCCTGGTGTAGCCTTGACCTCCACGGATTTCAGATCCCATGGGCCCAGCTTCAGCATCTCAACCTCGAGTACGACGCCAGTGCGTTCTGGAGCCCCGTTCACAGCGACTATTTGAAGACCCTTGCCAGCTGTCCCAACCTCACCACACTCTCCCTCGGTATCGGTGCTTTGATCTATGATATGGATTCGGCCCACACGGTGACGCCCGTGACCCTGCCCCACGTGCACACGTTCAAGACGAGCATTTATGTCCAAACGCGCTACCTCGAGCGCTTCTTCGAGGCGCTCCACATGCCCCAGCTCCGTCGCTTCGACATTAAGAACGTCAGTCTCGCGCTGGGCAGTTTTACAGGCCAGACAGAGTGTCTGCCCTTGTTGACGCGCTGCGCGGACACGCTCGAGGAAGTCTCTTTGAACCGCATCGATATTGCAGACTCGGCGGTGTTGGGGTGTTTGGTGCAATTGCATCGGCTCAAGACGCTCTCTTTTCTCCCGGGCATTCTGAGGCTCAACCATGGGCTCGTCGCGGCACTCACGCACGAGGACGCGTCTGGTAGCCAAGGCGAGCGCATCTGTCCCGCGCTCGAGGCACTCCACCTGAGGTGCTCCTCGGCCGTCCCCGCCGACGCCATCGTGCGTCTCGTGGCGTCGCGGTGTCAGACACCCAACAAGCTCAGACAGTTTTCGTTGCAGCTGGCGACATTCGAGTATGGGTTGGATACGCGGGATAGCAAGATCGAGGAGGTGCAGACGCAGTTGAAGAAGTTTGTCGAGGGTGGACTGGAGCTCGCCTTGGCCAAGACGGGTAACTCGGGGTGATACTCCGTTGTTCGTTCCGAGCCAAATCTGTCCTGCCTGTTTTGTCGATGCTATTTATGTCGGGACTTGTATAGATATAACACTATTGTACGACCGTACGAATCAAACGATGTCAAGAGCTCCTTTGCTTATTATATGGCTTCGACTGCGTTTAGCATACTGTCGCACAATACAAATGCGATCACGGTGCCCGACGCTCCACGTTCACATACTAGCTACATTCTCATGTCGGTGATATGTACTGGCAAAAGAATGAGCCAACGGCGTAGGCACCATTGATGTTCCCCATGTCGGCGATACTCTCCACTCGGCCTTGGGAACACCAGCAGCATGAGATAACTCTGCGTGCGACCAGCTCCGTTTGGGAGGAAACTTAAGGGATCCAGCAAAGACAAATGCAAACATCAGTGGGCTTCCAAGTATCATGGTGGTATGGGTCAGGGGGTTACTTAAACAGTCGAACGTGTGGGGCAGTGAGTTCAGTGATTGATGTACAAGAGTAAGAGGGAAATTTATTTAATGAAAAAATGGATGGATGACTCCAAAATGGATACACATCATCAATGCCGTGTAGCTCCTCATCACGCTAGCTTCCTATGACTCGTGCTAATAAGCCAAGACACTAGGATGATGTCGCAAAGGCGCGCCCTACTTACTGTAGACATTGAGTAGTGATTGTTTGACCGTATTTTGCAAGGGCCTTGAGAACTAACAAAACCAAACTGACATTTCCACCGAAACTCAGTGGTGGATGGAACGAACGAGCGTAAATAGGAGTGTTTGAGCCCCTGTTTGAGGCAAATCCTGCAGCACCATCCCCATTCTAAATGGTATTCCCACTCGGGCGGCGCCCTCAGACTTCAGTATCGTTTCCACTTTGATTGACTCGCTGACCCACTCTCTATTCGACCGCCCAGTTCGCCGCAAGGTGTTGTGACATTTAATATGGCCAACACGCGTGCGCCGCCTGTTACCGGGACGCCAGGACGTACATTAACGTGAGGACGTGACTCTTCCGTTCTTCCCTGCACTTTGAACAATGGCTACGTTTTCTCCTCTGCCACATGGCTTTTCTTGGTCCTCTCTTTCGTGTTCCGTCCTACAACGTTGCAGACCCGGAAATACCGGTATGTCTTCCACACGGCTCCAAGCGGTGTTCAAGTTCTGGGCCATTGTGTGACGAACTCACGCTGCTGACAACCTCGTGCTCATTCCTCGCAGCCATCGATCTCCTGGCTCTTTCGTACAAACGTGGTCCCGTTCCCCCCGAACATGGGACGCATCCATCGGCTGTTGGAAAATGCGGAGCTAGCTGCATTTGCCGAGGAAATCGAACGTCCTCGTGCTCAGGTAAAGCGTCTCACACAACGCGGTCAGGTCAAGTAGGTCATCCATGAGCTCCAAGTACCGGTCTCGTCCGTCCGCTGCATGCCCACCGATGTCATGGCCATGGTTTTCGAGCTCTGTATTCGGACTACGTCACCGTTGTTGCTCAACCAGGTCTGCCGCGCTTCGCGATACCTCTTGTTCTCCCTTCCACGGCTATGGACCACCTTGCCATTCGATTTGCCATCGGCAACCAAAGATTGGGAGGCACTCGTACAATCCAAGTGTCTGTATGGCTTTCCCGACAGAAGGCACTGCCGGTATCCCTCGCTCTGGACCACGCCAAGGGGTCCCTCACCCTATGGCATGCGCTCGTGCATCTCGACAAGGAGATTATCTTTTTCGG
>JBBPLJ010000697.1:0-12570 GCA_038089715.1 Veloporphyrellus conicus
AGAAAAGAAAAGGGAAGAAAAGAGAGCAATAGAAAATAAAAGGGAACAGAAGAGAATTGAAAGAAAACAAAAGTAAATGGGATACTTACTAGTGAAAAAAAATAGTAAAAGTAGAGATCAATAGAGATGGGGAAAAGAATAGAGACAGAAATAAGGATAGAGATAGAGAATAGGGAGAGAGATGGGGAACAGAGATAGAAATAGGGGACAGGAATAGAGACAAAGGATAGGAATAAAGATGGGGACAGGGATAAAGATAGGATAGAGATAGAGATGGGGGACAGAGATAGAAATAGGAATAGAGATAGAGATAGAGGATAGGGATAGAGATAGGAGATAAAGATAGAGATAAGAGGACAGGGATAGAAACAAGAGGACAGAGATAGAGATGGAGGATAGAAATAGAAACAGGGGATAGGAATAGAAATAAGGACAAAGATAGAGATAGGAAATAGAAATAGAAATAGAGATAGGAATAGATATAGAGTTAGAGACAGAATCAGAAATAGATACAAGGTTAGGGATGAATGAATATAGGGATAGGATTAGAGATAGATGTAGGGTCAGAGTTAGAGTCAGATATGGAATTAGGGATAGAAATAGGGATGAGAACAGAATGGGGTGGCTAACTTCAAAAGATATATAAATAGATCCTGAATAGAAGCTGATAAGTAAAAGCCCCCATATGGGAATTTTCTCATATGAAACCCAATTGGGAATAATAGATATTCTAAATATAGCTAAATTGGTAATATGTTCTTTTTGCTTATTTTATTGACCCTATGGTCTATGTACTTCTTTTTCTAGTATAAAGGTGAGAATGTCATGTTTATCATCCTTAACTAACATAGGATCTGATGAGTCTAATTGATAAAATAGGTCAGGTGTCCCTTGGGACTAATCCTTCCAGACAACCCTATTATCCTATACCACCAACATCACTTGTTTTTGACTTACTCTGCTATCCTCTAAATTCTAAACTCTATGAGTCAAATTCCAAAGCAATTTTATCATGTTTTCATAAATAGATAAGATTAGCCTCAGGGTTCCTGTTGCCTTTTTTGGTAATTTTGACTATGTAAGCAATAATATTTATTTATTATGTGCTGGCATATATGCAAAATTGAAAGATAGTAAACATATAGATAGATATAGTAATTATTACATAAGCAAAGATCCACTTATGGCCAAAATAATAAAATGGGTATGTGGATATATGCCAGATGAATATATATAGTATTAAAATATATACATATAAATTAATATTGGATAAGTGTATTGTACTAGTGCTTCAATGTGGTCAGGATACCATAAAACACCACATAATGTCATTTCTGTTATTTGCAGGTATCTAATCATCTAGGAACTCATCTTATACACATCCACCACCATATCAAGTTAGTTCAGGGATTTGTGTGTATATGGGTCCATTATATACCAATTGTAAAATTGTCCAGACTTCCACAAATATTAGATATGATGATATGCAGGTATATGGACCATTGGTCTGACATTGTCTGGACCTCCGCAAATGTCAGATATGATAATGTGCAGGTATATGGACCATCACTCTGATATTGTCTGGTCACCCGCAAATATCAGATATGACAATATGTGAGTATGGATAATGTAGGGTTAGAAGGAGGAGGAGTGAGCTAAAGGCAAGCGACAACAACAACAGATGATAGGGTTGTCTGGGAGTATTAGCCCAGTAGACACCCAACCTATTTCGTTATAAGACTCATTAGATCTGCATTAGTTAAGAGTGGCAAATATGGCACTTTACCTTTATACTAGAGAGAAAGGCACATGGACCACAGAGTTAATAAGATAAGTGAATAAAACATGTTACCAATTAAGCTGCATTTGGAACACTCATTGTTCCCAATTGGGTTTGACATGAGAGAGTTCCCACACGGGGGCTTCTACCTATCGGCTTCTATTTGGGATCTATAGATAAGAGATAAGTATGATTAGATAAGATAAGATAAGATATAGCCATTCAGACCGGCTACTTGAACATTACGTAAGCCATATTATGTAATCATGTCTAGACCTGTGCTTATGTAATCATGTCATATGACTCATTACATAATGTGGCCAGTAGTGTTGCTGGTTAAGTTAAGTTAGGTTAGCTATAGATGACCATTTTACTGTCAGTGTGAGGTGCTGATGACGAAAGTAATTCTTATATTAGAGTTAATAGTTAGATTTGTTTAGGATTCCAACCAATGTGATTAGTATGTCTGTTGCATAATGCATTATACTGAATTACTTACTACCATGATCCAAACACACATATACCCAAGATATACAGATGTTATTGTGTCCACAGGTAACCCAGAATAACTGGGGTTTCGGCTATCTCATAGCTATATAGTACCTAGCCCTTCCAGGGTCAAGCAGTATGTTTACAAGGGAACAAGTCACACCCTTGCCATACTGTACATGAGGGGGCTAGTTGATCCAAGAGTGCAAGGTACTGTTTCAACCTACTGTACGTAGTGGACCAACCAACCAACTAAGAAGCAGGGGTTATGGGGCAGCGACGAGCGCTTACTTTGCCAGTCACTCTGCTTAGAAAGCACAAGAGACAAACAATGGATCACCAGTGTCCAACATGGAATGTATTTTCAAGCTGGGCCGTGTTATCAACAAGGTCAATATATACAGGGGATGAAGAGCGATGGTATGGTTCTTTGTCACTGCCTAAATTGATTAGTTTGCCAGATCGAAGGCAATGATAGCCAGAAAGTGCATTATGTGGGAGTAGAGGGTCAATTCCCTTCATCTCAAGTAGAGTTCTCAGTGGTTGACTCTCAAGCTCATCCATATATTCAATAACAATCTTTTTCCAAGAGGATATGAGATCCATAAGATTAGTAGTTCTTTTCTTAGAAACTATAAGCTTTCATTATAGAATATCAAGCTTCTGCACATCAGGGATTCAAAGGGTCTTTCTCTTTACATCAATGCCCTTGAAAGTTAGTTGATGTGCTGCCGTTGTAGAGAATGGCCAATCCACAGATGTGGGAGGGTAATTATGGTCATAACCACCATGCTCGGCTCATATAAGCCAGTTGCGCATATATCCAAAAATTGTCTCTTCAAGTTTGTATGCATTGAAGTAATTCCAAGTAGTGTTATAGTGGGATTTTAAAACCAGAACATCTGGCCTATCATGGCTTTCAATGTGTAAACGATTTGTCCACCATTCTGCATAATATTCTCTTGCCCAAGACTTCACTATGTCATTCGGATAACCACGCTTCAGATACAATGTGACCAAGCAATGTACTGCCTCTGAGTAGTGCTCTTTGAGGCTACTTAGCATGGCTAATCATGACATCTCCCCAATAAATATACTGTACTTAACGTCAAATGGGTGGGAGCTGATCCATGGAATTCTTTCTTGGTTATTCCATATCTTCCGATATGGCTTATATTAGATAATATTCATTTGATCAATATATAACAACATATCTAAAAATGGTAAGGCCTTACTGACTTTCCATGTTAATTCACAATCATCAATTTTGACTACCTGCTGTACTATTTGTTTAGCTTTGTCCACATCATTCATGTATACTATAGCAAAGAGGTCATCGATATATTGCCCATAAAATGCAATACTGTGGTTTTCTAATACTTTGTCATGGCGTTCACAGAACCATCCATACAGATTAGCAAGGTCTGGTGAGTCTGCGATGCCCATAGCGAGGCCTTGCAGCTGCTAGTATATGACACCATCAAATTATGTAAGGAGCTCTGTATTACCTACTTTCAGGCACCTCTGAAACAAGTCTTGTTCATGTCAACTTGTAGGTTCATCATAGTCAATTCTGTCTCCCCAGTAATGCTCTAAGTACATCTGGAACACTCTGTCCAGATACTTGCACAAGGGGATATTGGGATAAAAGGTGACTATATCACTGGTGATAAGATATATCTTGCATCCTGGTAAAGTACAAAGTGTACTTAGTTTGCAAGCAAGGGCCTTGGTGCCCAGAATCATGGTGCTTGCCATGTCAATCAACAGTTTGAGTACTTTTGAGCAGAATTTTGCAGTGGAGTTCTGAATGGCTGAGTGGCATAGCAAGATGAATCAGAACTTGACTGGTTGTTTATGTATTTTGGGAATACCATAAAATTTAGAGATAACATGCTCTTTACTGGGGGGCATAACTTTCCACCAGAGAAACTCAGAAAGACTGCCAAACTTCCAATCGAAGTCTTCTGCTATGTCTGCTAACTTGTGCATAGTTGCGTATTTTCAGTCAAGGATTGCCACAGCTTCGGCGGGTTCCAAATGTTTGTAGTCATTGAAATTACTTATACAATCAAGACTTTTCTCTATGATCTAGGTGCACTCTGACACCACTATGCCCAGGTTTTTATCTGTTAGTGTGATAACATAGTTGTTATCAATAAGAAATGCATGGACCTTAGCCACTTTGGGAGAGAGCACTTTAAAGGGCTCCACTAGTGGCACATCCATAGATATTTTCTTTATTGTATTGTGCACATAAGAACAACCCTTATGAATGGCAAGGTCCATATAGAATGGTAGTACAGGAGGTCTTTTCTCTGAGGGAGACCTTATATCATAATCAGAATCATAGATATAATGGTTAGCTTTGAACTCAAAGTGAACCTTCCAATGGAATTATCTAACGAAATCCATCCATGCTTCTTCAATTAACTCTGATCTGCATGTTTGGTGGAATATATATTTCATGCCCATACTAAGGTTGTGTTTGATCTCTAGCAGGATGCTTATATTAGGTTTGACATAAATGTGTGAATAAAATCGGGCTACCTCAATAATACTAATAGGCATATTTCTAATTATCCACTTCATAGTGTCAGGCTCAGGCCATTCAAGGAGGTAGTCCAAAATGGAATTCGTGTTGCCATATAAATAAGAAACAGAGGTATATGTAGGTGCAGATGCTATTACAAAGGTACCAAAGTCTGTGGTTCTTTAACCACATAAGTAATAAGATTCAATATAAAAAACATTATTATCTACACAATTCGCTAAGCAGCTTTTTTGCCCACTTTTGCAGCCTTCTATATACTCCTATGAGCTTTGGTACATGCTTTTACTAGAGAAGGTGGGATGAACAGAGGGAGTGGTAAGTGAGGCTACTTCTGGCCACAACCGTTCAGCTTTGAAGACTGTCTGGCTTGACGAGGGGTGATGGTGGCAGCCTTGGCTTTTTAACTCTGATGGCCGCCTTTCTTTCTCTTTCTGCCATCCATCTTCTTCCCTTTTTTGCCGCTAGCTGGGCAATCCAATGGAGCACTCTAGATACAAGTTAGGAGAAGAAGAAGAAGATTGAGAGGCAATAAAACTTACACATCCCAAAGCCTCTGTCTGTTTAAGAGCTGCATTGATGCCCTTGTCGATAAGTGACTATAAAGAAGGGCTTGATGTGCCGTCAGCCATTTTCACATCAGCTTGCTCTTGGAGGTGCTTTTCACAGTCCACTTTGCAGCAACACCTGCAACCGAGGACTTTACAATAGAAAGAACTTGGTAAGCATAAATCACCGCATCATTGAGAACCTCCCTACCAAGGTTCTCTAATGCGGTGTTCTTTTCCCACTCAACAATGGAAGTGTTGCCCTCAGTATTATATGCCCAACACAGGACACAAGCTTTCTTGGCGAGGACTGTATTCCAGGTGATAATTGGCTCACTAAGAGCCTTTGCCATTGCAGTATCAGTGAGAGCCCTCTTAAGAAATACCATTTCAGTGGCTTTGGCTTAGATAAGGTTATTAAGCATTGCAAGAAGATATGTGCAATGTGCTTCCTTGAGCTTTGCCTTTTTAGCATGGCCCTCAGTGCATTCCTCATACACCTGGATGAATTGTACCTTAGGGCCCTTCTGCGAGAGGAAGGGGGGAAAGGTCTTGGTGTTCTTATAAACACACCACTTGTTCAAAGTGGCCCTCATATTGGCTAGCCATTATGCGGTCTGACCAATGGCCTGCAGGGAAGCATTGAGGCAAGCGTAGTAGTTATGTGGGATTATAGCAATGAGCTCCCCCACATTGTTGGCTGCCTACAAAGCAGAATGGCAATGAGCAGCATCATGGGAGATAACATACTGGGTGGGCCCATTCTCTTCTTCCAACTTATCAAAGAGTGGGACAGTTGCTTCTTCTACCCATATGAATTCAGATTTATAGCCCTATAGATATTGGATAGTTGAATAGTTGAATGGTTGGATACTTAATTAGTCATAGTTGGATATTTGATTAGTTATGATTGAATATCTAATTAGTTATGATTGGACACTTGCTTAGTCATAATTAAATGTTTATAGTTACACATTTGATTAGCTATGGTTAAATACTTGATTAATCATTATTGAATATTTTCTTAGTTCTAATTGGACAGTTAATTAGTTATGATTGGACACTTGTTGGACACTTTATTAGTTATAATTGAACACTTATTGAATACTTTATTAGTCATAGTTAAACACTTGTTGGATACTTTATTAATCATAATTGAACACTTATTGGACACTTTATTAGTTATAATTGAATACTTGTTGAACACTTTATTAGTTATAATTAAACACTTATTGAACACTTTATTAGTTATAATTGAACACTTGTTGGACACTTCATTAGTCATAGTTGAATACTTATTGGACACTTTATTAGTTATAATTGAATACTTGTTACATACTTCATTAGTCATAGTTGAATACTTATTGCATACTTTATTAGTTATAATTGAACACTTGTTGGATACTTCATTAGTCATAGTTGAATACTTGTTGGACACTTTATTAGTTATAATTGAACACTTGTTGGACACTTCATTAGTTATAGTTAAATACTTGTTGGACACATTATTAGTTATAATTGATTATTTTAGTCATAGTTGGATATTTGATTAGTTATACTTGGATACTTATTAGATACTTAATTAGTTATGATTAAACACTTATTGGACATTTGATTAGTCATGGTTGAATAGCTATTGAATACTTGATTAGTTATAATTAAATACTTATTGGACACTTAATTATCATAATTGAATATTTTCTTAGTTATAGTTAAACACTTGATTAGTTACAGTTGAACACCTTTTTTATCATAATTGGACACTTAGTTAGTTATAGTTTGTTGAATACTTAATAGTTATAGTTGAATATTTAATTAGTTATAGAATATCTAATTGCTCATGATTTTAATTGGACATTAGATTAGTTATGATTAAGCATATAATTAGTTATGATTAAACACTTGATTAGCCATAGTTAAATATTTAATTGGTTATGATTAAATATATGGTTAGTCATATATCTGAAATTAGTAGTTACAATTAAATACCTGATCAGTCATGATTAAATTCCTCATTAGTTATGATTAAATATTTAGTTAGTTATAATTGAGCATTTAATCAGCTGTAATTGATTTTTTGATTAGTTGTAGTTAAATATCTAATTAGTCATGGTTAAATATCTGATTAGTCATGGTTGGTTACTTAATTAGTTATAGTTAAATATCTAATTAGTTATAACTGAATATCTAGTTAGTTATAATTGGTTACTTATATTAGTTACAGTTGAACATCTAATTAGTTATGATTAAATACTTAATTAAATACTTAATTAGTTGTGATTAGATACTTGATTAGTTATAATTGAATATCTAATTAGTCATGGTTGGATATTTGATTAGCTATAGTTGATCATCTGATTAGTTATAATTGAATATTTAATTTGTCATGATTAAATGTCTGATTAGTCATAATTGAATATCTAATTATTTATGATTCAATACTTGATTAGATATATCTATCCACCTCTGCCATATCCATTATCTTATTAACCAATGTATTGCCTAGTTATTCTCTATTTGCCCATATCATACAACTCAATAATAATACTATTAATATGCTTGTAGCTGAATAGACTCTATCTATTAATCTATGCATATACTTATCTATAGTATTACTATTAGGAAATAGCATAGGTGCTGGTAATATATTGAAGTTGAATAGACAATATAGTTTAATAGATATATCATGGGGCTACTTAGATGTGAGTGCAAGTCACATATTTGTAACATGTGAATCTAGATATAGACCTTCCCTTATTGGCTCTACCATTATTTTGTAAACTTGGTGCTTTATAGTACTCTTACTTATATCTGAGTAGATTACATGGCAAATAATGGGAGCAGTAGATAACTAGTAAGTACTTAATAACTGAAACTCCAATAGTCAACTATTAGGAGCTTATCATTGTGTGCTTGATATATTATATACTATATGCCAAATATCTGTGTTTGTGCTGAGGTCCATCTGTTATATCCTCTGATTGCTCTATATAGCCTTGTAAACATGAACATATTATTTGTCCCCTTATATTATACTTAGGCTGATATATGCATATATACAACAATTATTCCAAGTCAAGCATTATATCTTTTCACTTATACTCAGTCAAATCCTATGTGAATACTCAGTTATCAAGCTTTATTTCTTATTCAATATCTAAAAGTGCAACTATGATAGCTGGGTACCCCAACCATTCTAGTGTGAGCACTGGTATAGAGCTCTGAGTATGGATGGTCAATAGTGGATTACTATTATAAGTTTCTTACCTTTATTGAATTTTTTCAATATATAACACTTTTGTTTTGTTTTGTTAGTATGGGCAAGTGTTGGATTGATCTGCATAATATACTAGCTGGCCTCTTTTGCATCTTACTAAACTTTCTTGATAATCAATGTTTCTTCTTGCTAGCTTCTGCTTTTCCTCTATTATCTATACTCTTTCTCTGAGATCTAATCTCTTATGCACTATAATATATTACTCTCTATAGAAAATATCTGTATTAATAATCTACTCCCATTTCTCAAACTTCTGCTATGCAAGTCATATACTGATCTAGTAAAGCTCTTAAACTTACAATATATATTTGATGTGGATTGGTATGATCTTAGAGTTCACATCCATTCAACTAAAATAGAGGTGGAACTAAGTCTGGTAGCATAAGCTGTTTTTGATCCTATGAGATGAGATAGAGAGAAATAATAAGGCAAGTAATAGATGGCCCACTTCATCCTGAGGTTGACATGTACCAGATTGATTATTCCAATCTTTATTTAATTATATTATCAAAGTATTATGTCCTATTGCAAGTTTGAGCACCATATATCTTATTCCATTAGATAACTCTGAATATAAGCTCTAATAATAGGATAGAATCTTGTAATAAGATTGCAATAATATTCTTATATGCTAGTGCCTAAGTATATCTCTCTATCTAAGGAATAGAGGCATTGAACAAAGAATATAATGATATTCCACTAAGCTAAGTATAGATGGATGCTTGAGTATCCTTTTTGATAGTCTTACTGGCTAATAGTTTGAAATCAAATGGCTGGCTAGATTTTATAATCATAAATTAGGATTGCAATAATAGTGACATAGAAACATGTTTATGAGCTTGAAATATGATGGCCTATGCTTTGCAAGAGCTACTTGAGCTAGCAGCCTAAAAAAGAGATGCCATAGAGTTAACCTCTTAGCCTTATATTACAATATTAATTGCCAAAGGCCATTTTAATTGCTCTATCTGCATTTATTCTAAATACTTTATCTGGGCTAGTTGATCTCCATTACTTTTTCCAAAGCACACAGACTATTATATATCAGAATTATTATTGGTGCCTATAAATGAAATAACAACTGAAAATAATTTATTACTTCAGATACAATGTATATACTATGAACTGAAATTGTCTGAGCTTTCTTACTTGTTTTTTCATCAGCATTATTATTATTGTCATTGCTATCACTTATGCAAATAATTTTGTACTTGGTCATTGTATGAAATCAAAGAGAATAAGAGACTTCATTATATAAAGATACTGTTTTATAATATTATAGTGAGAGCACACTATCAAAATATATGTATGCATATAGTAGGTAGTATGCAGAAAACTATATAATTGGGGTGCACAAATAATAGCCTACTTTTTTAATAGTATATTAAAATGATCAATCTTTTTCAACTTATCTCTGAGTCTACCCCATTTGAACTGGTAGATGTACCTACAAGCAGCTAATTACTAGTGCCACTAAGATACAAATATCTTCTTATTAATTGTGAGTCTAAATTAATATTGTTTTCAATATAGTATTTGAAGCCACTTATGGAGAATATCTCCAATAGCTGAAGTAAATGAAAGCATTGAAAAAAATCATCAGATAACACAAATATTCTATGGCTATATGGCATGGTAATAAATAATTAGATTATTGTATTTGATGCAATAAGAAATTGAAAGGAAACTAAATCAGTGATAATACTAATAATATAGCACCAAATGGAATAATGGTTGTATCTAGTAACTTGCTTTAATTTGGAGATGCTATTCTCAAACCTATGATATCCAACTATAGGCTATAGAAAGAAGAAAAGGAAATTAATTTCAGAAGGTATAACAACTTCTATATACCATTTAATATTATAGTTTTAAGCAAACCAGTAAAAGTGGTAAAGAGGCTTTAAATAAAGGAATTGAAATGGGCAAGATAGTGGCCAGTTGATCCAAAACAGCTTGATAACTTTATTTAAGTAAATAGTTTTGATGATCTTCAGAAATACTTAATAATTATTTGATGAATACTTTGCCAATACTCAATAGATGTTAGAAATAGTATATGATCCAATATATAAAGAATGGGGAACTAGGCCACTAGAACTTGTACTGGCTAGTAGAAACTACTTAGGGGTATCTGTAGTATAGACTATAAGGGGTATATAATAGTAATCCAGATTAGTGATAGTATTATATATTATGATTCCAATATGTGTGATAGTTTTGAGTAAAGCTAGAACCTTATTTAATGCTTAATGGATAGCTCTATTATGCAGAAGACTTTGAACACAATTGTATTTGTATAGAAACTTGGGAATAGGCAAGTATACTAGTAGAAGATATATATAAAGAGAAATCTTAAAGTGAAACTTAGAGTTAATGTTTGCAAGACTTATAAGAAGGGGATATACCATATCATTTCTACTCATCACTAATATATTTGTTTTATTCAAGAAAAGAATATGTCTAATATTATTGCATCATAAGAAAGTATATTCTATAATTATCAATAATTATAATAGTGATAATAATTTGAAAGGGAATGATTAACTTAAATGGCCCATATGCAATCTCTGCTCAATTAGTCCTCATATAAATAGCAAATTTAAGCGGCTAATATTCAAACTCTTTGGGAGATGAAGTTTATATGCAAAGCAAGAAGGAAATGACTTAAGAGAGATTATACACATTTAAGGCTGGGCAATAGAAAAGATGGACAAGTTGTTTGGTGGGAGCCTCCATCTATATTTATTTGCATAATTAGAGCAGTTCAGACAGAAGAGTCTCTATATACAGTAAGCTCAAAAATCCTTTTATATTAACTCTAATAGTAGTGTATAAAATGTACTGCCAAATACTATAAGAATCTTATCTAGCTTTGGTGGGGTTATAGATAGTATATACTCTTTGCTATAAGATTGCTCCCTAAGTCATGTGATTTGGTTTATATGCTATAAAAATATAGTCAATATAAAGCAGCAATATCTTGGAAAGAGTTTTTGAGCTTTTGAATAAAAAAGAGTATTTACAACTTCTGACACTCCTCAACTGGTATTCTATTCCATTCTACTTAAACTCTTTTCTATAGTTTATAAATTCTACTAGAGGGGTTTTATACTATATGAGCCTTCTTTTGAGATAACTCTGAAGATATTTAATAGGGTTTAGGTTAGGGGACTATGCATGTCCCACCATAATATTGAATTCTTGCTTCTTTAGCCAATTCTTGACTAGCCTACAAGTATACTTGAGATTATTATTCTACTAATAAATAGTACTAGAAGAATTAAGACCATAATACTCTAGAATTTGCTAGAGCTTATTCTTCACAATTTGAAAATAGAGATCCTAATCTATCCTACCATCAATCTTGATAGCAAAAATAATACCTTTCTAAATCATATAATACTATATTATAAAAGAACCTTCTTCATATTTAGAGGTTTCCTATACTAGCCTATAACTAAGCTTCTCATCTACTCTTTTCCATACCTATTTGTGACCATCTGATTCTAGGCAATCAATTTGGTCTCATCAGATCATATAATTTTCTTCCAGTCCACTATAGTCCAGTCCTTGTAAGCATAGGTAAAATTCAAATAAGCTTTATAATATCTAGTAGAGAGAATAGAGTGTTTGGATATGACCATAGCTTTCATATCAGCTTTTTCAAGTGAAGGTAAATAGTGCTGGTAGAGAGAGATTAATTGATAATATTGGCAAGTGATCTGGTTACTTCAATAGCCATTTTAGCCATTTTAGAGGTAATAAGATGCTAGGCATGGTAAATATTGATAGGTGAAAGGTTAAAAGGACAACCTCTAGTAGCTTGAAAAAGGCCAGAGAACTCTTTGAAATAAAGTTTGTGCTGAAATATTAAACTTAGATATATGATGAGTACAACTAGTATATTATCTGTCAAAGTATT
>JBBPLJ010000699.1:0-12551 GCA_038089715.1 Veloporphyrellus conicus
TCAACATCATGTGCAAATTGTGGTCGGCGACGACGCACCATTAATCATTGCAAGAGCTCTGTTTCAGGCTGGAAAAATGTTACTTTGTCACTATAATTGGAGCCATTAACCGGTGTAAGAACATTTGTCATTCAAATCTGTGAAGGTCAACAGCGGTTCAAACGCTAGTGGTGATACACGTACAAAGGCGGCAAGCAACGCCTGGCTAATACCTTCCATGTCAAATGGTGACTTACCCTTGAGATCATTCGATAGATAGACCGAGTCGACTGCTCTTCGTCCCTCTTCGGGGGGGGGTGAGTCTGTTGGCAGCCAGTTCACTGCCTTATTCGAGCGAACGGAGCCGCTCTGGAGTACTTCTCCTGTCGCTGCTTGAGTACTGCCAAGACCGAAAAGGAAGAAAAGGGTCGTTTCAACGAACTCAATAGAGGTGGAATCAACGGAAAGCGATTGGATCCTACAAGCTCCAGCACGACCGTTCGATTCGGACGTGGGGGTGGATTAGTTTGCGTGGTCAGTTGGATGCATGTACAAGCGAAGCGTCTGTAAGCGGGCAACTGTGCAGAGCGGCCATAATATTTCTGACTCTAGCCTGAGAGTCACATCTTCTATCGACACGACTCAATGTTCATATATGCCTGGTTGAGATTTCTTATAACGGCGAAGAGACCTTAATGGAGCCCAACTTGAAGCGTTTCATGCCGTCATTGGTAGGTAGCAGTGGTGTAATACACGAAACGTACCTCGACGAGACGCTCAGTAGTACTCCAACACTCCCCGACTCCCAGGCTGCTTTGGCCCACTTTTTTACGAAAGTTTTCGGACCGGATGTACAGAACGATAGCGCGAGAGCGTAGTGCATTGTGGCCTCTTATCATCATGATCGTTGGAAGTGATAATTGTATCACGGAGTCCCGGGTTTAAGAGCACCAACTTGAGCCTGTGAGATTTGCATGAGGGTCTTAGTCCGAAAATGATTAAACACGAGGTCAAAGTTTTAGTAGCGTCGTACGGGTCTTCGGGGGTTGCGGCGGTGTGAATTACGTTTTAGGTTGAACTGTATCCAAAGCCTATTCCGCTCCCTCTCAATCCCTTTGAGCCCGGCGCCCTTTATGCTGCTTACAAGCGATGTCTCACCCTAAAGGCTGAGGCGCCCAATGTTCATCTCCCCCACTGACCTTCTCCTCTTACATGTGCTCGCATTTTCGGCCACTTGTTACGCTTAGCCCCCGCTGGTAATGGCAGAGAACAAGTTCAACGCTAAACCAGCTCTGCAGAGGACGATGCATCACCCTTGGAATTAGCCCGGTTTTATCAGAATCTGTTCATCAATGTTTGTAAGCCTTTTCGCTATCTGCGATCAATCCCATAACTTGTTGGTCCGCTCAAAGTTAGACGTAGCAGTGAACCCACGCCCGTGCTGTTGTCGCGTCCCTTTCGCTCATCGTTTGAAGATGTTCATCGATATTACATGGATAGAATGGAGGCGGCCAATTTAGCTCATCGCACGGCTCGGGCATATGTACGTTTCCATGCATGTTCTGTCGACATATCCCTCTTATGTCTCAGAAAGGCAGCCTGTCGCAGCGGCCATTGTTGCATGCCTACACTCTGGAGCAGGCGGCGTATTATGGGTCGATGCTGCACACATTCTTTCGGAAGGAGCCAATAAAGATATTGATATGAAGGCGGGAAGGTGGGTATATGTAATGTACCCCCTCTGCCGACTCAAGAAATATGTATAACCATTCCATTCTAGGGATATCTGGGGGATTTGATCGATGTTCTCGAATCTCAACATTGTTGAGAGCTTAGCTGGCAGACGAATCCATCGGCTTGAAAGAAAGCATCTTGTTTATAGAGTCGAACTGCTACCGGGTTTTTGACGAGCTTTACATCTGGCTCAAGCCTGTGGAGGTACTTATACTCCCCGGATCCTTTGTGTCGTGCACCAATTAACATCAGCCAACAGGTTTTCAAAACTCGTATAATGTATCCGAAGGTCGGCCAGGGCGGAAGGCACCATTGCGCGTTCCCGATATCGTGCATTTTTCTGAATCGAATTACCCTCAGCCTCACCCAGACTTGCTTGCGCTTCATGCGCTTTGCTGTGGGTGTCTGGCGCTGCAGAATTTGTCATAGACATAGACAGGAGGATGGATAGGACGAGAGTTCTAGCTTGACTGCTGACCTTTTGATGGAGGCATTGGCACGTCATTGACTTGTATTGCTGTCCGTCAAGTTAGCACTTATTCATATTCAACTGCGTACTAGTATGTAGCCTATTAATCAGGTTGTGTCACGACAACATGAACCTATTCCGTACTTTGATATTCATCGTGCTCGCATCGACTTCAAGGGATACCTCTGTACCTTGGAAATACTTTATTATTTTTGGAACGGAGATAAATCGCCAAAAAATTCTAGCAGCAACTCGTTTCGATCGAGTGACCTCGGGGTTATGAGCCCCGCGCGCTTCCTCTGCGCCATGCTGCTATGTCTTTGCATTCTAACGTACAATCCTTATTCGCCTTTTCTTCTCGAGTAGTTCACTACGTTCCACTCTTCTTCCCTCTTGTCAATGGCTTCCAACTTGCTCTGGGCGCATCTCTTGCGCAAAGATGCGACGGGGACGACAACTACCACCGAGTCACTCTCTCAAATTCCCCCCATCGCACCCCAGGACAAAACTGCGACGTCTATGCGTATGCTCATTCACGATACCCAGGTCAACCTGGAAAAGTTCTCCACCAGACTCGACGGCCTTTTTCAGCGCGTCGACGACTGCAGAGCCGAGGTCGTGAACGCGAACAAGCTCCTTGACGTCGAGCGCGACAAGGTATTGTCCGAGATACTCGAGATAGGTACGAGGAAACACGTATCTCGAACGGGGGCTAACTGCGGTGGTGCTCGCGCTGTTGTGCAGCGAACAGATGCCACTCGGGGATGAAGGTACACGTCGGGACGCCCGCGCAAGCGCCTGCCCTCGATCTCGTCCATGTCTCACAAGTCTCGACGGAAAGGTCCGTGCAGGCGCTGGAAAAGCGCATAGATGCGCTCCAGACGGTTCGTATGCGGGCCCTGAACTCGACGAACGTACTGATAGGTCTGCAACAGCTCGTGCAGACACACGCGCATGTGATGCAGTCTATCCAGGATCAGCAAAACACCATAATTGGCGCTCAGATGGATCAGATCAAGGCACTGGCAGTGCTGCCTGACATGGTGGCAAATGCAGTATCGACAATGACAGCGAGCGTCGAGAACTTCCGATCGACACTGGTTACCGAGTTCGCGCACGGACCTGGGTGTGCGAGGTCATCGACTCGGGTGGGATCCTCAATGTCCGGTTCGTGGCGGAAACCACCGAGTGGGTCAGTACTTGGTACTCAGGAACTTAATGTCCCTATATCCTCGCCCTTGGATAGTCGCAGCCACGGGAGGGCCAGCCTTAAACGAGCCCGTGTCGAAGGAGATGATCGGTCGACTCGAAAGCTGTCACGTCTGGGAGTGCCTCTGACAAGTTCGGGCGATCCACCACCTCTTCTGCGAACACCCCGAACGCCTAGACAACCGTTTGCTGACTTGCTCTTGCCTCCTCCTCCAAGGCTGCGTGGATATATGCGCCCTCTCGACCCTTCAGTCGTATCGTCCCCGATGTCAAGACCATCTCCCCAACCTCGCTCTCACTTGGAAGCTCCGACCGTCACTCGACGACGCTCTCCAGTTATGGAACAGCCTACCATGGGCTCACCAAATGTGGTTGGACCGTCGGATCCGGATGTTCTCTCAATGGCGAACAAGACCGCAGACATTCTGAAACCAAACTTGACTGATGTTCTGTCTGTCCACTCCTCTCCGTTATCTTCTCTATCCTCATCTCTACCGCTTGCGACGGGTCATGACCCGAACGAAACAAGCATAGCCTCCACAGGACAACATATGCAATTGCGAGACAATATGCCTAATGACCTTCAAGACCTTCCACCTTCGTCCAACCCAGTATCCTCGAATCCCGATGCATCTCCCCCGAAATCGATGAGCCTGCGTGACCGGCGGGCACAAATATGCAGGGTGAGTCGGAAGAGTGCTCAGAATCCACGTTTCCGTTTTCGTACGATGCGACACGTTTTTCTTTTCTAGTTTGGGCGTGCGGAAGCTCGACGCTTCATCCCGTTGGTGCCCTGGTCGGATGAGGAAGAATGACGATTGAATACATAAATAAGCGTTCCTTGACCAATCAACGTTGCTGGCATTTCGCCGATTGCGCCGTCGAAATACTTCCGCTGTTTTCACGCATGCGTAGTTACTTTATGTGCACGTCGTTCTCTTGTCGTCGAGCTGAGATGTTGGTGGTGTGAGTCGACCCAAAATACTGTCTGCACTGTTCGGTTGATGTCGACCCGACTGCCATCACTCCACATTCATACAATTCGTTCACCCTCATGGCCGATATCCAACCTGCGCTCGCTCCTCAACCAGACGAAAGCTCGAGCACGACGCAGGAGGCGACCCCGCCCGAGGCACCCCCACCTGCACCCATCACCGAACAGGAAGTGGGAGAATACAGAGAACAGGACCGCTTCCTTCCCGTAAGCCCTCCTTCCCTACCACATCCCAGGTTACGTGTAAGCCCCGTTTTGCTCATCACGCCTTTTTTCACAGATCGCCAACGTTTCTCGTATCATGAAACAATCCGTCCCCTCTACCGCCAAAATCGCCAAGGACGCCAAGGAATGCGTGCAAGAATGCGTCTCCGAATTCATCAGCTTCATCACCTCCGAGGCGGCCGAGAAATGCCACATGGAAAAACGCAAGACGATCGGGGGAGAGGACATCCTGTATGCCATGGCCACGCTGGGGTTCGAAAACTATGCAGAGACGCTCAAGATACATTTGGCAAAGCTGAGGCAGGTGGGTTTTCCCCGTTGTGGGTTGCTCGTTCGCGTTCTCTCCTTGGCCCTGTTTTCTTTTTCTCGCTTTACGTTTTGCGCTGTTGGTGTCCTCACGGTTTGTAGCATCAAGCAGGGAGCTCGTCGCATTCACACGCCAGTCATGGAGATGAGAGGGATCAATAGAGAAGGAGAGCGCTCACCCGGTGGTCGGGTTTGCCCATCTGTATTCCATCACGTTGTATTTCGGAACAGTCATACCGCCCTGTACTGCACTAATAGAACACGTCCTAGCTTGCGGAGCACACATCCCCCCGCCCATCTCGATTGGATGTACACCTCCCTCGAGTCCCGTTGCCGTCTCTGAGCCAAGCTTCAGAGTTTCTCGGTGTACTCGGCCACAGTGTCTCGAGTAATGTGATCCTGACCCGCGTCGTCGTGCCAGCTCTGAACACCACTGCATTTCCCTATCATTGGCGTTGGCACGCCATGCCAACTTCGTCGACGGCCAGGGGGAGCTTTGGAATGTGCGCGTTTTGCTCTGGAAGCTGAGTAGTCGCGTGACATGTGCGGCATGTGGATCTGCGGCCCCGTGTTCTACCTTCAATCGCCCGACCTGGTGACCTTCGAAGACCCAGTCCACCTTGATCATCCCACTGGGGCTACATCGAGAATGTCAGTGTCGTTCCACATCACCGGTACATGAGCTGTATATCCCAGACACGGTCCGCATGGGAAAATACAAGCGCCGGAGTACAGTAAGTGCCTAAAGGCTGATGCCATGGCAGATGGCGTTCCAACTTGCCATACCAAGGCAACTTTAAAGCAAGAGCGCTGTGCTCATCCTCAAAGTTTCAGCTATTCGGGTCTAGAATTATGGCAATGGATCCATAAAACATCTAGTCATGAGTGATACGGTTCGAACAAATTTATTATGCCAGGCTACAGAAAAACGATTGTGCTCGCCGTGAGTAGAGCATCGTGCCATCCAACGCACTTGGCGACACATCGACCGGTCCCAGTGCTGCGAATAGGGATTTATATAAATAAACATCCTTGATACATGATGAATAAGTGGCGCATGCATCACAAAGAAAGAAGACAAAAGAGAAGGGCACGTCGACTGAACCCCTGGATCAACACACGGATAGGTTCAGAACCTGGCCACACCCTCGCTCATTCTCTCAATACACTCAGTAGGACTGGGGTGGATACCACCCCCCGGTCGTCTCCCACGCGTCTCCCTCGGGCACATCCCAATCCCCATAACAGCCCCATTGCCAGTCAACATCCTGGGATGTCTCCTCCTGCGCCGCGATGAACGTCGGGAGCGGGCAGAGGCCCGAGTCCGACTCGGGACAATTGCCGACGCCTATGAGCGGAACCGGGCCGTCGTTGACCACGATACGGATATGGGAAGGTTCACTGTCATCCGACTGCCCTGAAAGCGCGGGACACGAAAGCACTGGATAGCATAATAGCGCATCAGCGAGCCTGCTGCTAGGAGCCTAGGGAGCGCGGGGGAACAAGCGTACGCTGGAACTGGACGTTGCTCCCAAACGGCACGAGCTGGCTTGTCATAAAAGATTGGTCCGAGGGAATGCCGTCGTCCGGAAGCGGACCCGACGCAGCTAGCGATGTCAGGTTGAGCGCCGTAAGGACTGTCGAAACGACGCATTTAGCATTGCGACGTCGGGGAGCCAACGGCAAGGAACTCACTGTTGGCGATGACAGTGTCGTGCGTTGCGTCGGCGTACAAGACGTTGCCAAGCGGCCATGTGCTCGGGTTCGCGTCCCAGGTCGCATTCGTACTCGAGTTGTATATCTCGATCGGCGTCTGGGTGAGCCGGGACACGAGCTCTTGCACGTAACCCAAGCCTTGCACGCGCGCGACAGGCGAGCCAAAGGCGTCGTTATACCAGAATTTAAGATCGACGCTGTTGGACATAACCAGTGGGTCAGTGCGCAACGATGAAAAGAACGTATATATCTGACGCATAATTGAACCCTTGCCATTCCTCTTCCGTGAACAGCTCGCAAAATTGGGAATAGCCGAGCGAGACCGTCTTTGAAACGAACGTCAATCAGCCGACGTGCATAATACGATACAATGAGAGAGGGGTTGTAAAGTATGCCGACTTGCCTCATATATGCACATCTCCTGCATGTGATAGACATCCTTGGTCTTTAAATCGAATCCCTGCAAGTCATCTCGCAACCGTTTCTTGGCATGGTGAAGGTACTGCCCTCGCCATTTGTCAACGTAGTGCTCGCCACGGTCGGCCTTGCTGTCATTATTGGCGTTGGGACAATTTTCCCAGGGCGCAAGCGTATTGTTGAACTTGACAAGAGCAGAGACGGAGGTTAGTACAACGCGCGCTCGAAGAATGGAAACATACGCCAGACGCCTCGATCATGATGGCTTGCTCGTATTGTCCTTCGAGAGGCCAGCCAAAGAAACCCAACGCAAAGTTGACCCCAGAAGCAACCATACGATCTCTGTTATGTGAGGCATTCCATTTGGTCAGTATTGTGGAGACGAGGAAAGCAACTCACTCTGATGTCGTCCTGAACACCGGCAGCTCGTTATTTGCTGTAAAGTCCTATGTATGCGTGCAGGTAGTGCGCCAACCGTCAGCGGATCCCGAAGGATGTGTTTGAAGACAACGTTGCAACCCACATCCAACAAGAACCCGTATTTCAGTCTCATTGAGACACCCAAATCATCTGCAAAACTCGTCAGTCCGAGGGCAAGAACAATGATAAACGACAAGATTGATTGAAAATCAGAATAAGATATGTGGTGAACCAAGACTCGGGATATAATAGAAAAATACTCACACTCTTGTTGCCTTCCGAAAGCGGTCAAGACTGTACGCATACCCCATAACGCAAACAAGACGGTCATGGGGTATACAAAGACGTTCACAAAGTGGTCGCACGAAAAAAAAGGCAACAAGTTGGAGGAAACATGCAAGGTCAGGCCATGAAGACGAAAGAAAAGAGAGAACGCAACCTTCTGCACCAAGCTTGTACGTCCTGTTCGTGGTACACCATCAATCTTGATCACACACGTACAAAACGCGACACAACCCACCAATCATTCAAGAATGACAAGCGCCCAGTGGCAGTCCAATGATCGGCATTATCCTGTAAATCTTGTGCCAGCCTTGCCGTGCCCGAGTCAGCTACCAAAATGTCAACCAGTATTCGCATAGCGATGAGAATGAAAAGGACACGTACAGCCAGGGTATCGTGCGCCATGTCGATACAACAAGTATAAGCCCTGTACGTCACATCCCTCCGGTGGCGCTGCGCCTTCGTTGATCCCAAAGGTGCCAACTGGGACGCTGTACCAAGGAGATAGGTTGCCCCAGGAGCGAAAGATGTCAAAACCGGGGTCATTAGACGAGGAATCCGGGAGCGAGTCGTATGCGGGTGCAACGAGTGCCGCAGCCCCTGTTTGGAGAGGTTGAGTAGGGGCGGTAGCAATGATGGCCGGTTCTGCTCCTGTTGGGGTTGGGCCTAGATATCCAACACTATCACATTGGGCAAGACAAGATTTAACACAGGAACACGTCGATGGAGGAAAACGTACTTGGTTGGGAATAACGACGGAAAGTCGTTGGTGGGAGAGGTAGGCGGGTAGTAGTCAACGTAGCTGGAGCCAGCCCACGGGGCAGCACGGGCATGGAGACGGTCCGCGCTCGCACCATCACTTGCGGTTTGTTGCAGGCAAGAGAGGGAGTCTGTTCCGAACAGTGAATGGTGGACAGCAAGACACCCAATGATACCTCCGACGACAAAGGACCCGAGCAGGTGTTTCAGCGCATAACCATGACCATGCGGTTGCGAGCCAGTGATCGGCAGAGCGGATTGTGAGCCAGGGAGAAGACCGACGTGCTCACTATCCTCATGGGTGTTATGAGCATCAAAACCTGGCTCGGGGTCGTATTCCTTGCAGTGACTTGAGCTCATGTAGCTGGAGGCTGTACGAGCTCAGACGCGAGCTCGGAACTTGTGGAGAGTAACCTGACGGTCGGATGATGAGAGGGCCCATTCGTTATATAGGACTGTGATGGATTATCTATGTTTACGCTGGGAAGCATGCGGTCGACAACGTTTAGTGAACTCAACCTTGTGGCGGTTTGGCGTTGTGGGAAATTTCCACCAAGGTCAAGTTCGTGGGTAAAACACGTGTCTCTGTCTAACCCTTTGATTTGCGACGTTGCTCAGCCGTCGTAACACCTCAGGCATGCATGTGGAGGAACGAGGTCAGTTATAGCGGCGACACTGCCTGGGGCCCGAGTTCCCATGTCTGACTTGGTGCTCAGTTGAACCCTTATTGTGAACCAGAGCTTTGGGCAGCTTGTTAACTAGCCGGGGGCAAGGAGATGAACAGTCATGCCACCCATTGGCGTGGTATTCAAGCCAGCACCGGGACCGTTACCGCGTATATCAGCATCAGCCACATGGTGGGTCATAAAAAGATCACTCGTACCAGTAATAACCAAGCATTTTTAGCACATGCCCAAGTATAGGCTGCACTTGTCTTGCTAGGTCCAGATGGGCCCACCTCGCCAATGTCCAAGCAGCAGACAACGGTTGATCCATGCTAAAGTTCACCTCATTTTCCCTTGCCCTCCCAAGAAGCATATTTTCCGCCTCCTGTCTTCAGGGTCTCCCTGTAAGCTACGAACGCCGACGCACCAGCGGTCCACTGCCATGATATGACTGGACTGGACACATGGTAACATACCGACCACGATACCAATCAGCCCGATCAGTCGATCAGTATTCCTTTTCCATTGCGTATATAAAGGACCCGCTTGCGTGTACTCATCCTTTATCTTGTACGCTATCTCTTCCCGCCGTCTGTTTGACACCTTCATCCGTTTCTGTTCATCAAGTTGCCACGTGTCACACCATCGGTTTCTCGGTCATCGACCACACGACGTCGGCCTGTGCGGAGTTGGAACGTTCAACCGCCCCGCTACACGGATATCCAATCCAACCTGTGTGCACATTTGCACCCTCATCTGGTAGCGACTCTTCCTCCACCATCTATATCACACCACATACCGTTCCACGATGACTGCCAAGGCTCTTTGTGAGCGAGCGTTCTACGAGCGACCCATCATTACGCCTGGCGAGCTCACCTGGGAGGCATTACGCACTTGGCAGATGGGCTGCAAGCATTTCTTCCTTGTAGAGTCCATCGAAGACGCCAATCACGTTCCGTCCGCTGCGTGGAACTTGGAAGACCCCCATACCGACCGCTTGGACAAGTTCACGTTTGACGAATTCGTCGCCGAGGTACGGAGGGCCTGGCTACCCACCGACTGGGAGGATACACTCCGCGAGAAGATGCTCACCAACGTACAGGGCTCGCGCCCCTTTTGTGATTGAGCAGTCGAAGTAAAATCCCAGAACTTCCTGTTGCGAGGCACCGAGTCTCATCTGGGCGAAACCGCCCTGCGCTGGTGCCTCGAGGCGTATATGTGTGCAGATCTCGCGCTCATGTACCGTGCGTCAGGGCTCCGCTGCGAGGAGGACTTTCAGAAATGGCTCGATGGCGTACGCATACTTGACGACGAACGCCGATACAAACTCGAGCGGTTCAGGCGGGTGTGCGAAGAAACCCTGCGTAAGGCTAGCGGGGCATTGACACGCGTGGCTACTCGGACGACTCACAGGTCTGCCCGCGCTCTCAAGGACTCTGCCGAGGCGGACCTGAAGCTACCTGCGCTTACGAACAACGAGCGAACGCTCCTCAACGCCAATGGTGGATGCAGCAAGTGCCGGCGCTTCCTTCAATCTCACACGTCTCGAGACTTCCCCGACGGTTTCCCGGATCCGAAGACTTGCAAGACACTGACGCGGGACGATGTCAAAGCCACTAGGAAGCGAATTAGGGCGAAGCGTGTCGCTATCGTGGAAGTTGGGGACGCCGAGGATAGAATCGGCGGGGTTATGTCGTCTGCAGTGATTGGGGCAGGGGGGTTATCCAAGTAGCAGAGACCGGGGGACTCGTTGGGGTTGCCAAGCCTGTAGAACACACCACGTGAAGACTTGTACTTGGCTAGCTTGGCATGATGTCTGTCCTCCCCATCGGGTGCAGATTGACCACGTCCCGCCTAGCCTGATCGGCGTGAAGCGTTCTTACAACCTTATCTCCAAATTCCACCGGGAGTAGTATGAGTAACCACGTACCGTGTCCTTGGCCCCGTATTCCTTGCTTTACTTCCACGGATGCCCTGATGTCGGGCCGTTGCCTGAGGTGACCTCTGAGGCCCGGCGAGGACGCAGAATCTATGCTTGTTCAAGAGTGTTCGACACTCGATCTTGAGATTGAAGCTCGTCCTTTTACGCTGAGCACCGGTTTTGACGGTCATGAAGGGGCAAACACAACATACAACTTCATTTTCTGTTCAAGTACAGGATATCCTACAAATGACACGTTACAAACACACTCGCCACGAACCAGACGATCGCAGTACAGATATCAGGCAAGAAACAACGCTCGTGAAAAGATGGGAGGATTTGGAAAAGCGCGGCCATCTACATCCAGAGGAAGATAGTAGCATTAGTCGTGATCCGTCGTACATCGTGAGAGGGCTTACTGGCACACTGATTCGGGAAGATCAGGCGTCGTCACCGTCTGCCTCGTAGTGGTGGTGGTGGTGATGGTGGTGGTGATGCTTCTTATCCTCCTCCGCAGTGTCGCGAGCATCATGGTGGTGGTGATGGTGGTGGTGGTGCTTTTTATCCTCTTCTGCAGTGTCGCGGGCTTCATGATGATGATGATGATGCTTCTTATCCTCCTCCGCAGTGTCGCGAGCCTCATGATGATGATGGTGGTGGTGGTGCTTTTTATCCTCCTCCGCGGTGTCACGCGCCTCGTGATGGTGGTGGTGGTGATGCTTCTTGTCCTCCTCCGCGGTATCGCGAGCGACGTGGTGGTGGTGGTGGTGATGATGCTTCTTATCGTCTTCTGCGGTGTCGCGAGCATCATGATGATGGTGGTGATGATGCTTCTTGTCCTCCTCCTCCGTGTCGCGGGCCTCATGATGATGATGGTGGTGGTGATGCTTTTTGTCCTCCTCAACAATGTCGCGAGCGTGGTGGTGGTGATGGTGGTGCTTCTTCTCCTCATCTGCCGTGTCGCGAGCGACATAATGATGGTGGTGATGCTTCTTCTTGTCCTCCTCCGAGGTGTCACGCGCATAATGAGCTTCATCGGCGAAAGCTGCGCGGACGAACAGATCGGCCCCTTGCAGACCCTTTTCGTCGGCTACCGCAGACGCATCACGGGCACCGACGTCTGGGATCACCGCGGCAGAGACGACGCTGAGGAAGACGAACGCGACGAGCGACTTGGAAAAACGCATGATGCGCAAAAAGCTAGAGTGCGAACGAGAGAACAGAGGGTTGTTTAATCTGGCGACTGCCCTGATGTTGTCTTTTTGCGCGAGCAGTCGACGATTTTTATACCCCGCAGTGGCAGGGACCGTATCCTTTGGGGATGTGAGTGTATACAAAAATACCTCTGACATGGAATATTGATATCCACAGCAATGGATGAGTGACGGCGTGGTTTCAATGTGCGCACTTTGTCCATTCTGGGTTGTACGATGCGATATAAAGTATCGTGCTGGG
>JBBPLJ010000705.1:0-12325 GCA_038089715.1 Veloporphyrellus conicus
GTGTAAATTAGTATTGGGCAAGTGTATTATACCAGTGCTCCTATGTTGTTGGGACACCATAAAATACTGCATAATATCATTTCTATCATTTGTGGGTATCTAGCCATCTAGGAACTCACCTAATATACATTCACCACCACATCAAATTAGTTCAGGGATTTGTGTATATATGGATCCATTATGCATTGATTATAAAATTGTCTGGACTCTTGCAAATGTCAGATATGATAATATGCGGGTGTATAGATCATTGATCTGACATTGTCTGGATCCCTGCAAATGTCAGATATGATAATGTGCAGATATATGGACCATTACTCTGACATTGTCTGGTCATCTGCAAATATCAGATATGACAATATGCAGATATAGATGATGTGTTGTATTATTGCTGTGATATCATCCCATATTTAATATTTGTAGGGGTCTGGACAATGTTGGAGCAATGATACAACATATTATCCATATCCACATATTATCATATCTGATATTTGTGGGTGACCAGACAATGTCAGAGTAATGGTCCATATATCTGCACATTATTATATCTGATATTTGCAGGGGTCCAGACAATTTTACAATCAGTGCATAATGGGCCCATATACACACAAATCCCTGAACTAACTTGATGTGGTGGTGGATGTATATTAGGTGAGTTCCTAGATGGCCAGATACCTGCAAATAACAGAAATAACATTATGTGGTATAAATATATATCAGGCAACTATTTCCATTAGTCTGATATTGATTGAGATCTGTGCAAATGGCTGAAATAGCATTATGAATATGTGGATGTGTGTGTGTTAGGTAAGCATATATACCCATATATCTTATAAATACTATATGGCAAACAATCCAGGATTCTATATAATACCTCAGACTCTTGCAGATAGCTTAGGATCACAGAAGTGTGTCAGAATAGTATATAATACCATGAGTCCATATAGTCCAGATACCTGCAGATCACCAAAATGTGATATGATAGGTCTAACAAGCTCCCAATATTTGCAAAGAGCACAGATAGTATATGCTATAATAGGTCCAACAAAGTCCCATTACCAGCAAATGATTAATATGACACTGGTGAATAATACAATATGTGTCTCAGATGGTTCTGAGATCCACAAATGGCACAAATAGATTATGTGAGTCAGATAGGTATTAGTCCTGGAATCTGCAAATAGTAGAAATATATTATATGAGTTGGATTTATATTGCATGGCTATATTATACAATTGGATATAGGGTGATTCGGACATCCAGATATAGTGGAAATGATAATATGCAAATATAGATACATGTCTACTGAGTGTATAGTAAAAAAATATGTTTTGTTAATAAGGTCTGAGGTAGTCTGAACTATGGGTCTGGCTTCATATCAGATAATCCTGTGATTATATAAGAGGATATAAAGAATATTTGTAGCAATAATTGAGATACAATGAGTTTGGTTGTAGATGGATGGACATATTATGAGTTTGTGGTGATATTATATCTGAATGAAATATGTGCCCTATCAAATTGTAGCAAACAATAAAGTTATAAAATAATTGTCCATAATAAAATACATATGTAAGAAAATATGCAGACAAAGCATGTTTGGACTGAGATTAAAATAGCAATCACTCTCTACCAGTCCTACAACAATATTGGTAAATCTACTTACATAACAGTGCTTTCACAACTGTTTCAACAACTATAATCAAAATAAGTGGAATGGACTAGATGAGACAACAAGAGATTCAAATGTGGAAGATATTTGGTGTAGGATGAGATGAGTAATGGAATGGAATGATCTGAGTCAGACTGAGTATGCATAGGAGAGATTTCTGTGACTTATGGAACAAGACAGATGGCAAATAATGATGTTGAGATGGCTGATCTGAAGAAGGAGTTTTGTGGGAAGAATGTGAGGGATGTGCAGGCCAGAGCACACATGCGGATAGACAAGAAGAGGAAGGGGAAGGAACAAGATGTAAGTGTCGTGAGTGATGAAATCTTGGAGTTAAGGGTAAGGGTGAAGGTAGTAGAGGCTGAAATGATTTGGAAGGAAACTAAGTAGGAGATGGAGAGAATGGAGGTGGCAGATGCAGCAAAAGTTGCACAAGAAGTGATACAGGGTCTTGAAGCAGCCAGAGAGCAAAAAGATGAAGAGTTGAAGTAGCTTAGGGAGCAGGTGGATAGACTTAGAGAAGAGGTGAGGGAAACCAAATAAGCAAAAACCATGGACTTGGACATCAAGAGTGACAATGGTTGCAAGAATGCATGGCTTGCTATTACCCAAGGGGCTTTGCATGAGATTGATGAATTTATTGGGCAGTTTGTAAAGTGTGCCATATAAGTGGGGTATCTATATATATAAGGACAAACTGTACTGATATGACATTTCATGGCATCTGCCTGGGTACTATGTGAGTAGTATGTGTCTAGATGAGATGGAGCACACTGACACATTGTTCACAACATAAATGTCATATGGGTGAATGCAGTATATGGACACATGTTCTGTGGGACATATATTGTGTAGGCATGGAGAGAGCATGTCAAGGATGCCAACAATAATATAATGGCTGAATGAAGGCCATATTGCTGTGCTGCATGTCATGTGAACACTATAGCACTCATTAGAAAGGATATGTGAAATTGGGACAACATGTCTTTCAAGGTGAACCTTGTGATGGATTGAATGGTGGGTATGATGTGGAAATGGGGAAGAAAATTGACTGTCAAGATTGGGGAGCTTAAAGGTAATATTATTGGGGATAATGAGGAAGATGACTGACAGATGAAAGTGTGATGGGGGGATAATGGAGAGATTGTAAAAAAGCAGGTTAGTAGGTGAACTGCAAGTATAAATGTAATGAAGCAATTTGAAAGATATTGGCTAAGTCAGAACAGTGCTAATATTCTTAACAAACTGCATCTGTTCAAAATAGTGGATCTGGATGGATGATAGGCAGCCCCAGACTCATCTAAGAGAAGACCTATGGATAGACCTATACTGGGACAATTGTGACCATGACCACAACTGTGATCTTGAGTTCTGATGCCACAAATGATCATTCTTAAGGATGACATGGATGTAGAGATAGTTGCTGGTCCTTCTATATCAAGTACAAGTGTAAGTAGGGGTGGAAGGAGATGGAGTAAGGGCGAAGGGGCAAGGGGAGGAGGGAGGAGGAGGCTTAGTGCTGATGATAAGTACTTACCCTCTGTAGCATCATCTAAGATGGAGTTTGTGTCAAACTAGAATAGGCATACATGCTGTGAGTACCACAATATGACATATATTGGATATGCAGGTGTGTAGAGTAATCCTGGACTGACTGCAATACATTATCATTATATCTGCAGGTAGATTACGTATATCCTAGGTTTGCCACAATTTTGTATATATGCAATATGCAGATTGTGGGTGGTCTGGACTAATGGCAATATATTATCATTATATCTGTGGGTAGGTTTACATATATCCTAGGTCTGTCATAATTCTGTATATATACTCTTATGTGGATTGTAGGGGTGGCCCAGACTAATTGTAATACATTATCATCATATCTGCAGATAGGTTTATATATATTCTAGGTATGCTGCAATTCTATATATATACAATATGCGGATTATGGGTGGTTTGGATCTAATGGCAATGCATTATCATCATACCTGTGGGCAGGTTTACATATATCCTAGGTCTATTGCAATTCTGTATATATGCTATTATGTAGGTTGTAGGGTGGCCTAGACTAATTATAATACATTGTCATTATATCTGTAGGTAGATTATATATATATCCTAGGTTTGCCACAATTCTGTATATATGTGATATGCAGATTGTATGGTGGTCCAGACTAATTGTAATACATTGTTATCATATCTGTGGGTAGGTTACATATATATCCTAGGTTTGCCACAATATAGCATATATGCAATATATAAGTTATAGGTTGATTCAGACTAATTTAAATATATTGTCATCACATCAGTGGGTAGGTTACATATTCTAGGTTTGCCACAATGTAGCATATATGTGATATGCAAGTAAATTAGGAATATATAAGCTAGGTATATAGGTCTAAATCATTCTGCGGTCACTCCAGAATATATAATGTCTTCACCAATGGTAATATAAGAATTCATCATATCCTGGATATATATATATGTATAAAGTATGCTAGGTCTATCACTCTATGTGATTTGGAGCATATGCAGATAGGTAAAACTATTACTTTCATAGCATATATAGCATCTAATCCCCCAAGCAGATAACCAGTCGGTGGAATGTATCCTGCACATTCCATTATGGACAAAGAACAATATGAGGGCCACATATCTATGAGTGATTTGAATTCTACCCCATTACACAGTAAAATCTTCCCTCCCATTCTTGTGAGTCCTACTCAGATATCAGTTCAATACATATACTCACTATCTCTTGCACTCCACTTGCCAGTACCTTTAGCATCTCCTGGCTCATCCATACAAGATCCTATTACCCCAAAGCCCATTCAGAACCAGCATGTGAAGCCATGTATCAAGTCCAAGGAAGTCTGTGCAAATCCCATTCCTTCCATATCTACTGGTATCTGATCAGTTACACCATCTGATACACAAAAACAGAATTCCCCACTAGAAATGGAATCAGAGGCACTTTCTTGTAAGTCTCTATACTCATTATATACCCTCTATTCAATCTTTGTATGTCATTACAGCCAATTGCACTCTAGGGAGTAGGAAACATGTGCATGTAAACATAGCTGGAGAACAATCCCTCCCACCAATTTTCCCATTGATCCCATGTGCTTGGTCTAGTATTACCTTATCTACAGCACCAGTCACATTGTCATCCTCAGCCCTTAATATGCCCACAGAATACAATAATGATAGTGACCATGATGCTAATACCAGATTGCATGACACCAGGTATACAGTGAGGCATGCTTGATATGTTTATATTCCTATGCTTTTTCTTTTTTCCACCTGCTGCTCTCTTGTATATGCATTGTGCTGGACCCTGATTTTGCTTTACTGTCACCATAACATTAGTGAGTCCTTGGCAATGTTATCCTAACTATAGTTACCCTAACTGTATCCATTCATTCAATTCAATTTAGGAGTTATTTATTTTCTTTCCTTGAATCCACTATTCTTCTTATCTTCTGTTTCCATTTGCTTTAGAGACTTTGCATAAAAACATGCTCATAGTACATTATAATCTTCATCCTGATGTCTCTTGCTCTTACTAAAGATCACTTCCTGTCCAACTTAGACTATCTCATCAATAACAACTTCCACTCCAACACCATAATCTAAACAGGCCCTCAGTCTATACTCCACCCTCAGCACTATAATACCCACAGGACCATGAACACCCTTCTTTCATATTGTGAGATAGTCTTTCTTTACTGTCCACCCATTTTCACTCACTCTAACCTTCCCCAGGTCACATCACCATGACTCTAAACACAAGTCCAATGTAAATTCAGACATTCCTCCATATCTTCCAGGTTATCAACCCTATCCATAACAAAGCCAAGGATCCTCTTAACCAACAACATATCATTGATGACCATCAGCAACCATTTAACATTGCTGATATTCCCCCTCATATGAATGCCAGTCCAGATAATGCGTATCCTCAGCACCTTGTTAATGATGCAGTCATGTGCTCAGTCTGCACAGATGCTGACAATGAGGACCTCATCAACTTCGAAAATAATTTCCTTGCAACATCCATTAACAATATATCCCTATTAACCCTTGGAATACTATATGTCAATCATCAATCAATGCATGCCATCTATCTTTTGCAGGGTAGAAAACAGCTTGTTATCAATGATGAGTTCCTTCTCAGTGTATATGATGAGCATGTTATTCCATCTGTACATGGTAGCTATATTGACTATATCCTTTGCCTTGGTGCCTGTCTCAGTCTTGATGCCATTCTCCCCTCCTCCAATATCATTGTAGATCACATCTGGTATGTGGACATCATCTTTTCAAGAATGTTCAAGATCTGGCCAGACATTCATACTTTGCTTCTATTCTCCACCACTGGTAGAATGCTATATATAGGGTCCAGATGACAGGAAGACATTTGATTGGCCTTCCCTCCCAGATCCATTCTTGAAAATCTAGATGCTCCTCCAAACATATGTATTCTATCCACCAGAGCTACTTCCACTGCACTCTCCACAGAACATGCACATATGATTGTCCTTTTCTTTATCCATATTCTTCATCACATATGCTTTCAAGATATCATATGTACAAATCTCTATTCATAGCCAATTACTAGGGACTCTGTCAAGTGATCCATAAACCTTCTGTGGATACTCTCCTATCCCTGAGTTAAAATTGTCTGAAATATCAATATCACCACCTATAGAGGCAGGCTAGAAGAGCAGTAGCAGATCCTTCAGCTCATCCTCCAAAATGCACATGATCTTCATCATAACATGGCCACTCTTTGGAATGATTGGGTAGAAGCAGCACCCAGGCAATGGAAGAGAGATGAATTTCTTACAGACAATGCTCCTGTCACACTCACAGTCTGATATAGCCAAAATCAACCCATCTATTCCTTGGGGGCAGACTAGGAGGGAGAAGTAGAACAATTGAATTGGGACAGGGATCATGATCTCACAAATCTGAGGTCCATCTTCTTCTCTCTTGCTCATCACATAATGTGAGTACCCCCAGTCTGGACTTTGCATCTTCTAGCCCTGATCAAGTTCTTGATGTAGGCTTGATGAGGTCAAGAGATGGAGGGTAGATGGGGCCAGTTTGCATGATGTGTACAATGTGCTATATGATTGACCTGTAAATGATCCAGCAAGAGTTCACATCAATCTACATGGCCAGATGGATGGATATTCAGTCTCTGTTTATGATGCAGAGGGTTTTCATGTCTATTGTCAAATTCCATCCAGATCTCAGGAGTCTATTGTCAAATTCCATCTAGATCTCAGGAGTCTGGTGCCCTTGTCAACCTGCAGAAGGTCAACACTCTCTTCCCTATTGATCACCATGAAAGGTCTGTGTATGACCTCTATCCACTAGTCTTCACAAAATGCTATGGCAACATGCAAGCCAATACCATCCTCCAATCTTTCCACAATGTCCTCTATAACATTAATGGCATCCTAGCTCTAGCAATCAATGGTGATGGTGATGGCAATGACGATGAGCATGCATCCCTTTTTGGAGACAAGGTGTATTATGGAGTGGTAGTAGTCCATGGAACCCATTCACAAATATACAATGCCATATCTTACTGGTGTCACAAGCAAACATGGTTTTACTATATCCAGCTCAGACTTATCACATCTACCATGTGCAGAACTGCTACTATAACATTACATGATTGTCATTAATTCTAGTGACCCAAATAGCATTACATTGATGGACTCCCTCATGTATGGTATGCAAATGTGGTTTAGGGTGATGGACAGCCTCAGGCCCTCAGGCTTGAACAGACCTTCATAGTAGTGGTCTTCCATCTGCAAGAATAGCATCACAATGGAAAGTGAGTCCAGTCCAGTTCAGTTTATAACCTTTTATTCTTTGCTGCTGACTCTAGGCTTACTCTTCAATCTCACCTTCCTAAAACCCTTTACTACCACTAGGACTATATACACAGAGGTCATATCGAAGATATGTCAGTACCTCTTATACCCATCTGTGATAAACCCTATCAAGGAATATCTACAGCCCTTTAAGTGCAAGGTAAGCCTTTATCAAATTTCTTTCCCAGTTTAACTCTCTGACTGCCAAATGATAGCTCACCAGATCATATCCAATCTTCTCAACTGGACGACATACCCACTTACCTCACTCATTGACCTTCTGTGGAAACAGAACATTAGAGAAATCTACCCAGGGAGCAAGAAGATAAATATATATGAGATCAAGCTTATGGCCATGTTGGAACACATCCTCAACTATGCCCACACTGGATCTGCATGTATTATCTCCAGCAGATGATGGTCTCATACTTTCTCAGGCTCAGCATACTCCATAACAGACTTCCTTGCCTTAATTTATGCTTAGTATCATTCCCAGACATGGCACAGTACCCACAAGTGAAGATCTGTATAATATGATGGGCATGGACCCCTTGGAACAAAAATTGACAACCTCTGATGGCATCAAAGAGGATGTAGAAGATGATCTACAGCAAAGCACACATGCAGGTGAGCACTTTCTTGATGGTCCAGTAGCATTGCACTATTCTGGCCAGACAGTCCTTCATTTCCTTGCTAATTGTGACACTTCTGCTCATGTGCAGCAATCTAAGGCAAGATTCCTCATTTTGGACTCCATTGAACATCCCACACAGTGTAGTATTGGTGGTGGTAGCAATACCCCTATCTATGATGGAGATCCAACAAGGATCATTAATGAGCTTTTTTTCCATGTGTTTATGGTTGTGCTGACTGCATATGTCAAGAATATGAAGATGCTTGTTTCTAAGGCTGTGATGGATGAGTTGCATGCACTGGAAAGCAATTGATCTGTACTCCAGAAGAGATTTGAGCTGAGGATGTGCCAGATAGTGCTGAGGGCATGGCTCAAGATGAAATATCCCTTCTCTTATAAAACAGATGACTATGTCCACCTTCTCGGCACATTGAATCTGGGAGCCACACAGACTGAAATCAGTGGCAGATCTGATGATCTTAGACAACAGCAAAGTCGTGGCAATGGCATCAATGACAACAATCCAGATTCCCTTGCAAATCCAATATCACTCCCTGCACCCCCTGGTTAGAGAAAGCTAGAGTTATTCTTTGTCAACACCATCTTCAAAGGCACAGGAAGCAATTGCCATGTGCCTTTTTTCATTCAAGATGGGGTGTTCCAGTATATGATAGTTGCTACTCAAGACATTGCATAAACTTGCTGTCAAATGGTTCCACATGTCTCCCATGGTGGACATTAATGAGAATGTGCTGAAGCCTGTCCCCTCAAGGGCCATCATGACCCTAAAGATCCACCACATTCCATGAACAGCAACCATGGTGAGTGGCATGAATGGGGTTGACTCTCAAGGAAGATTGTGCAGAACATCTGGTTGCCTTTGAGTGCATCCAAGCCTAGAAGGGTGGATGCAACATCTAGGTGTGTGATAAATGCTGGACAAGTATGAGAGGCACGAATCATAAAGGCATCCAAGTAGACTGCCCTTTATGACTTATGGACATCATGGTCCATCTGCCAACTATGTCTCATTGGATACCACAAGGTCCTTCACAAGAAGGTTCTTCTATATGAGTGGACGTATCTTAATACCTCTCTCCTGAAGAACAAAAGCAATGGCAAGAAGCACTTGTGCACAGAGATATATGAGTGGGTGAAGTCCATTTATGATTCGATTTCCAATCTGCTGCACGTATTAGCAATGGTTATTACCCTTGTCTTTGTTGGAATGCTCCCTTGAGTATTCCCTTTAATCAACCTACCCCATGACACAAATATGAGATCTCTCATAATCAAGTTGGCAAACATGTCCTAGGAGCAATAATCAAAGAAAGGGGTCTCCCAACCTGGTTCATTTGTAACCATGGTCAGCACATTCATTATTGCCATGATGGACATTTCTTCTCCCCTGATGAAATGCATGGTTGGGGATAATTCTGGATTGAGAAGCAAGGAAGTAAGAGACTTCTTTAGCAAACACAGTGAATCTTTATCAAAACCAGAAACTACCATTTGCACCATCTCACACTATCTGATGCATAGCATCAAAGGATATATCCCTCTCCAATATTCTCCTGAGATTCTGTCTTGTAAAGCCCCTCTCTTCTAGAGTTGGAAAATCTGCTATATGGCATTAGAATGCAATGCCAATCGATTTAGATGAGATACATTCATTATAGACACAAGTATGCCAACATTTTGTCCAAAACAAGGAATATGGATTCTATGACACTGCTATTCTACTTGCTGGGGAGCACACTGCCAAACACTTGCTCTCCCAAGAAGCAATAAAGACTTGTGGACAAGTCTCTATTTCCTCCAATAGTGGGTCCAGATCTGGAAATAGCAAGGAAAAGGCTAAGCATCTGAGAAAAGATGAATCTGACCATAAGATCAATGATGATCTGGATCTGATAATTGTCCAATATATTCCTAATGGACATGCAGGTCTATCCACCTTGCATTGCAGATGGAACTAGTACTAGATTAGTTGCTCTGCATATTCCCATAATATGTGGTGATATAAATTGGGGAGATATGGGTTGGCAATCTGCTGGAATCTTATTAAAATGTAGTCCATGCAACAATATACAGATATGCAACAAATATCAGATTAATCAAATATGGGCATTGATGCATCTATAATAACTATATAATAGCCACTTTTATTTCAAGACTAAGGAAAGGTACACAACCAAGAAGCAAATGGAAAGTGTATACCAGGTACTCTAGGATCCTCTAGGCATGAAACAGATCTATGAATGAGCTCAGATCAGAGTGAAATGAGTCTGGATTTGAACAAAATCACTACAAGGGCATGACTCCTTGAGAGGATTACAAGAATAGCTTGAAGATCATCAGATAGTTAGGGACAGGAACTAACTTGTAGATTTGCAAGACTAGTGTAGAATCACATATTGAAAAACTTGGACTTGTAGAACAAATGACAAAGGTGAAGGGAAAGCATGGTCAGCAATAAGGGCCACATGGTGTCATATAGGCTGACAGAGATTGCGGTCATGGACTCAGATCAACTTCTGAGTGATTAATTGGATTCAGGAGCATATGGACTATCGATGGAAAGTTGGCTGCAAAAAATGAAGATACTATCTATTCTCTCATACAAGACTTTTATAGTTCCTGGATATATCCCAGACTTGGATAAGTATGGCACATCATTTAAAGTTAGAGAAAGAGAAAAAAACAATAAGATATGCAAATAAAAATAGTAAGAAATGTGGATCATTCAGAAATAGACCCCTACTATACAATACCCTATAATGAATTGAGGAAATCCTTTACCTTCTGGATCTCCTATTCTTGTATCTTTCACAGCTGGTTGAAATATTGGGTCCTGGCATGTATTTTCATCATGAACTCTTTCATTTATTCTGTTTGCACCTCAATGCTCACCACCCATTACTTTACCTTGGTCATCCTATTGTCAGAGATGCATGAACAGGATACAGTAGGCATATCTTTAGTCTGTACCTAGAGGTTGGCATACACCTGAGGTGTAGTAAGCTTTGCCCTCTTGTGCAGTAGAAAACTGTTATCATAGGGTTTATCAGACTCCATACTATAACTGCTCTGCTTTGGCAATGCAGGATCAGTAGAGACTATAGATGGTGTCCAGAAGGATGGTCTGGGTGGCACTAGTTGGTAGAGTGGCATGCAGAAGATATTCTGTGGAGATACAGAGGGATACTCTATAGTCAGTGGACTATTGCCTATGTCTGATGGATTACTGAACAGCTTAACTCTACAAATGCAGAACTTACCATCTTGATCATACATCTTGGTATTCCTGGCTTGTCTGCCATCTTGGCCCTTTGACTATTCATACCAGCAATCTGATGCCTTACACAGTTTATAGGACTGGTCCATAATGCCATAGCAGGTTTTCTGTACCTGCTTGCAAGGTACACACCTCACTGAGTGCTGTACCTAGTGCAGCTCCCAGAGATCTCTGGCAGACATTAGATCTCTCACACCTTGCTTTGATCCTAAAGCTTCATCCAAGTTAGTAGAATACATATGCTGTCACATTCGTTAGACTGATCACACATTTTAAAATATTGACCATATACATTCTTTATCCTTGACAGTTTCTTTCCTTTCTTCTTCACATTGCTGTCTGACTATCCAGTGGTCTTCATGAGCTTTGTTACTTTCTTTGCCCTCATCCCTTTCTCTACACCCCATTTTTGGGCTAGCGAATGGCCTTCCTTCATTGTTGTAACTACATCCTCTGGCATGTGCATCCAATAACTGAGATTGCAGGCCTATCCAAGACAGGAGGATAGTGTAGCCTATAGTATATGTGATGAACAACAGAAAATACACCATAGTATTGCCACTTACCCATTTCTTTACCCATTCTGCTACCCAGATATCTTTTTCCTCTTCTAATCCCTTAGTATTATCTGGTCTAGCTTTGAAAGCAATACAGACAAGCTCATAAGTGGATTTAAGGTGTTTGATGGCATTTGCCAGGGTGGTGTCAGATAATTGTGGGATGGTCAATTTGAGGATTTCATTGAGGGGCATGGACATGTTAGATGATAATAAAGGGATTAGACATGCCAGTTGAAGTTATACTCATGTTCTTCTTATTCTTTGTAT
>JBBPLJ010000706.1:0-12315 GCA_038089715.1 Veloporphyrellus conicus
GGATCGTCGATTGTCCCGAATCGTGTCACATCTATATTCTGCCGTTGGTATACACCGTTCCTCCCATTCGGAGCTATTTGACAGCTTTTCTGAGGCTGTTGTCTTACATTCCAAAGACCCGGGAAGCCTTGCGCGCCTGGGCCATTGTCAATACGGCATGCCTCTCCCTCAGTGCTGGGAGCGTGTCGCCTGGAATGTGGATGACTCATTGTGTGGAGGGTTACCACCTTGGCATAGGATTGATGGGAATATCACAGGTGACCCTGGAGCTCGGAGGCCCATCGCCGATTAGCACCTTCTTGGTGGGCAAATCATGAAGTCACATCGGCCCCTGCGCCGACAGAGTGGCAGACCAGGAGCGTTACTCACAGAGCGACGCCTCGTGGCACGAAGCCCACCTTTGCTTCTTCACCCGTGATGTGATTAGCGTGAATATGATACTACTGATAGAGTACCCGTGTATCGGTGCTGCATCTCGTGTTACACATGGAATACTCGAAGCTGTACACGCCCTACGCTCCACATGCATCTCGATCGAGGAGAACACTGCCTCAGTGATTTCCGGGAAATGGATACCTTACAGGATAGGCGCAGAGAAGAGCGCAGAGAAACGGGTAATTTAGCAGACAAAGAGAAGCACATGGCCAAGACACAAAAGGCGACAGATAAAAAAAGCGCAGAGACATGTCCGCGGAGAATTCCCTAGTGACAAAAACGGAACAACGACAGAGCACAATGATACGTAACTCACTATGGAGTAGAGCAGAGTGGAAAATTTTCTGGAGAGAGCGAAAGCAGTAAGAGAACAGTGTGCAGGCGATGCACCTTGGACAGGGGGTAGATTGTGCCGCAAGGCAAACCCGTTTGTCGAGGGTCCACTTCCGTATCCGAGGGGATCTGTGGCAGAATGCAACGAGCGTCCGAGAGCAGTATGTACGATACAATGCGTGCGGATGGATGAGACAGAGTAGAATGGAAGCGTGGGAAGTATGCAGCATGGAGGTGGGGCTTAGGGGGGTGACTGGTCCTTGACCATGGGCTGGTGGCGCGGCGAGGAGAGGCCGTCTCGACAGTACGCTGGCGGGGGTGGCTCGACGAACTCGACGGACGCGGGCGTGCCGGGGGTGGAGGGTGTGTGCAACCCAAACTCGTCCTTGTGCATACTCGCACGACGGGCACGTGGCGAGGTCACGAGCTGGAGCGGCGCTGGGCGGTGCCTTGCCGTGTCGGGCGCATCAAAGGTGTCCTTGGGACGAGCGTTGAAGGGGTCTGGATCTGCAAAGTCCCAGCTGTTGTTGTCCTGTCGGCGGGAGAGACGGAGGGGTTTGCGGACTAGAGATCAGACGGGCGTGAGCATCAGGAGGGGGGCGAGGGGAGAGGACATACTAAATGCGAATTTGGAGGAGGCCTCTGAGGGGGCAAAGGAGGGACGGACGACGTAGGAGGGCCGACGGGTGACGGGGAGATGCTCTGACTGGGACTCGGCGCGACGGAGACGGATGACGAGCCAGGTAATGAGAATGGCCATAAGGACGCCAACGACGGAGACGGTGGCCGCGACGGCGGCGAGGTCAGCGTGCGAGGGCGCGGCGTAGTCTGGGCCAGGCGAGGAGGGAGAGGGCTGCGAAGCGACGCCGGGAGTGAGGGACATGAGGGGGGGAGGGAGAGAAGGTCGAACATGATTAAAGTGGCATGTCTTCTGTTCGCGTCGTTGAAGCCATTCCTTTTCAGTGCTAGTCACTCCCCTTGGCAAAGACCACGACAAAGTTCAACAGAATGCCCTTTGGCGACGACGACGACCATCCGGCATCCTCCTGGCGCGACTGCGTCTCGCAAGACTGGCAGATCGCCATCCAGATCGCACACGCAAGGCTGCTTTCCACCAGCACAAACACTCGCCTCCTCTTTCTCTGCGACGACCTCGTATGGCTCACCAGCCAAGGCAGGTCCTTGCTGCTTGGCACTCGCTTCGCTCACACCCCTCCAGATCTCTCCCTGCGACAGGTGCTGGATGTCTTCAAGCTTCTGACAGAGACCTATCCCCGCTACATCGATACCCCATCACGCGATGCTGTAGAGGAAATTGGCATGCGTCTCGTCCAAAAAGACGAAGCAGCTCGTGATAAGCTTGGCGTTCTAGACCATGTGCTCGGCTGGCTCGCAAACGAGCTCGCCCCCATGTCCAAACCAACGCCCAGGTCCGCCCATCTTGCCGTCCCTTGTCGGCCATCGGCTGAGCTTCTCCAGTTCTTACGCCGCAGCAGATCTGTTTGTCCTGTTGAATTGGTCCTGTGGTATCTACACCACGTGTGTCGCTACATCGCCCGACTTTGTAGCGTCCGACGCATGGCGTGTCCTCACAGGCATCCTCGCCACCCTCCTCGATCTCCTGCTCAACCCCTCCACACGATCGAAGCAAACCATGCAAAAGAGTGCGCTCGTTCGCACACGCAGGGCACTCCGTTCTTCCCCACAACACCTCCACTCGCTCATGTCGACGCTAGTCACTCGGGCAAAGTCGAGCCAAACGCCGCTTGTCTACATTGCTCTTCTCGGTACCGCTGTCGATGTGACAATCCGCCTTAAAAATGTCAAGGACGAACATCTCAAGCAGATCTTTCCTGCCGTCAAGGCAAGTAATTGACTACTTGCTTTGGGCATACCTGGATGATCTGGCTCAGGAGGATATCATCAACCTATATACCACTCATGTTCTCATGTCCAAAGTAGCAGTGCCCGCACACTCTTCCGTGGGTCTCTTTTCGATTCCTCGATAACCATCTCATGCTTTGCAGAACGCACTTTATGACTTTATACGTACGACCATCGAACCCAGCGACCTAACCATGTCCATCTTACCCACCATGGAAAAAGCCCTCCTGCGCTCTCCGGAAAACTCACTCAGCGGTAGGCTATCTTACTCCTGCATGCTGCCTGCTTGACGTTCTCCAGTCATTGCCGACTTTTTTGTCGCTTATTCCCATTCCCTCGATGTACCTACCCTCAAGAAACTGCTCACGGCGTCTCTCAACTCTGCCAGATCGAGCAACGCCGCCGTACGTACAAACGCGTCAGCGCTCGTCAAAGTGTTGGTATCCAGATACCCCCCAGAGTTTTTAGAGACTGCTGTTTCCGAGATAGTGACGCTCCCTTTGGCCGGAAAGACGACCGGGGTGGATCACCGGATCACGCTGTACACGATGCTAGCAACGGTGCCCAAGCAGGATGCTGTGTCCACAACACTCGTCAGCGCCCTCCCAGGGCTGATCGTAAAAGAAACCAGCGACACTGCAATGTCGCTCCTTGTACACACACTTTCGGCACACCTGAAACATCTGCTTGTATGCAATATGCCCATACCGGCTGACGTCACAGCACTGGCAACCAAGGAAATGAGCAGTGCCAAGCCGGTGTTGAAACGAGCGTTTGTCACCATCGTCGGTGCGGCGTTGTGGGACGGCGTGATCAACGACGCCAGTACAGCATTTGCAAAGGCGATCTCCGGTGCTCTGGAGGGATGCGTCAAGACGGTGAGTGCAAATCCACTCGGTACGCCCGGTGGCCCTCTGGAAGGATACGTTGCTCTGGCCACCCTGCTCAATCTGGGTTCCGGGGTCTTTGGTACGTCAAACCGTCTTTGTCTTTTCATTTCGGTTATCTTAACTCCGCTCTGCCGCCCACTCGGCTCCAACATGAACTTACGTCATGTGATTTTATTCTTAATTTTTTCATATTTCCAGATGAAATCATTTCGCGGAGTTTGACTGCGGACGTATTGATGGGAACACCAACGAAACCCTCTTTCCTTATTTGGGATAAAGTCTATCAGAAACTCAGCGATGCCGAAGACGCCGGGTGGCTACTCCGTGCCGTCCATCTCGCCGTCCCCAGACTCGCTTCGGAGCAGCTCAAGCACCAACACCTCAGGTAACTCCCTCGCTTCCTTTGCCAAACACGTGGTCAACGTCTTGCTCCAGGGTCTCGTTTGGCGCCGTGTTTCTGCATCTCGCCGTCCACGCAGCCTTTCCGGATGTGCGAAGGGCAACGATGGGCGTGCTCGCGGATGCGGCCAAGAGCCGGCCGCAGCTTCTGAACGCCATGCTTCGTGATGCACTCACAGCCTCTCTTTCCAAATCCGTCGCGTCAACCCAGGCGGCTAGCGCGTCCGCGTCCGCTGCTCCGCCGAGTGAGGGGCAGGAGAAGCCTGCGGTGGACAAGGGGAGGCGGTACGCCGCACTCTTGCTTGCCTGTGCGAGTTTCGGGCACGACGGCGACCAAGGAAAGGAGCGGTTGGACAAGACGGCAAGGGAGGTGTTGATTGTGAGTTGGATCGTGTTGGCGCACCATCCGGCGATATGTGCGTGTCTTGTCCCTTGGGATGGTTGTAGACTTGATTTGGACACAGGTGGGCCATCGCGTTTGTTGTGGATTGAACTGTGTCAGAGGGCGCGTGCGGATCCGCTCGAGGTCTTGAGTGAGCACCTCGATCTGGCGATGAAACATGTGCTGGAGGCGTCGACGACGGATCCCAAGGTACGTTTCGTTGTTCATCTGCTTGGACAGAGCTAATCCCACCCTCCCAATAATCCCTCTTTTGGTGGTGTAATGTGCAGCTGGGTTTTGCGGAGGCAAGCTACCGTGCGATTGGTACGCTGACGTTTATAGCGCCACAGATCGTATTACCACACGTGATGAACCAGCTCCGGGCGGATATCGACGCCAAGGCATTGAATGCGTTGACGGAGGAAGATCTTGGGATTTGGGAGACGCCAGAGGGCACGACGTTTGTCGATGGTGAGATCTTCGTTATAGAGACGACTGCGGTTGTGAACTCACCACGTTCTCTCTTCAGTGCTTTCAACACGGAAAGTAGACGAGGGACCGAAAAAGGGCAAAGATGCCGACATTGCGCGATGGGAGGCCGAATTGCGTCAAAGCCTCGCGAGTAAAAAGACCAAGTCGGGTGCAGGTGGGTTGTCCAAGGAAGCACACGCTCTCGTACAGGCACAGCTCGCGAAAGAAGCTGTCATCCGTGAACGTGTCGGTGCTCTTCGTGCGCAACTCGTGCGCGGGCTGGCATTTGTCCGAAGTATCGTTGAGGGGGGTGGCGCGAGTGTGCGGGGTTTTGTGCGGTCTATTGCAGAGTGCTTGCTCGAGGGGGCGATGAGCAGCATATGTGTTCGATTGGTTGGGGGTGCGGAAGGAAAGGAAGGGCCGTTTGAGACGTTTGTGTATCTCACGCAGTGTTGTTCTGAGCGATTGGAGGCGTTGAGGAGGTGGGTCGGCGTAGCGGTGTTGAGAGCGCTCGAGGTGGGGTGTATACCCGAGTCGCAGGCGCAGGAAGAGCTGGGTTGTATGTCTTTTCTTTCTCTCTCGTTTGATATGACGCTGAGGTTCGTGATGGAACAGCGCTGGTGCTGCGCGTGCTGTACAGACTCCGCACGCTCTCGGAACAAGCGCCGTTGGATGCGGCGACCTTTTCGTTTTCGTTCTTCTTGCTCGGGCGCGTCGCGTGGAAGGGTAGTGTGGGTGTTCCCAAGGAGGGAGAGGGTGAAGACGAGGCGCTCGAGCAGGTTGCGCTTGTGCTGGATGTGATCAAGTTTCATGGAACTGAATGTATGCCGTATCTCTCTTCTTCGTGGGTGTCGCTCACGCGTTCCTAGTTTCCGGTACGGCCTTTCCCCGCAAGACGACGCTGGAACACGTGTTACACGTGATACGGACGCAGCCGCGGTTAAGCAAGGACGCGTCCTCGCTCCTTATCGATCTTGGGGAGGCAATCCAAGCCAACGCGACGCGGGACGAAGTCGGCGTGTTGATTGAGGGGACGCTTCTCCAAGAAACGCACGTGCGGAATTCGTGTCTGCAAGCGCTTCAGGTAGCTCTTGTCCCTCTCCGAGAGGTGGCTGTTGACGGATGCATTTATTTTGGGGTGACAGTCATTTGATTTGACCGAGTTGGATTGGTCACCGGCGTTATGGGTCGCGTGTCACGACAAGGACGAGCAGAATGCGCGGTTGGCGGGACATGTGTGGGAGGACAATGGGCTGGATGTGTCGGAGGGGTATTTAGAGGATATGCTGGCGTTCTTGGGTAAGTTGCATCCGGGCCCAACCGGGTCATGCTTTTCCTGTGGTGTGTCACTCACGATCGGTTTGATTAGGCCACGACAATGTGTACGTGAGGACGAGTTCGGCGACTGCGCTTGCGGCTGCGGTCGAGCATCATCCATTGACGGGCCATGCGACGATTGATGCGCTGCAGGCGTTGTATCGAGACAAGGTAAGTTTGTTTCGCTGCTATTGAATATATCTTGATGCTTGTCGTTCGCAGGCCAAGATTCTCGCCCCTGAATTTGATCAATACGTGGGTACTTTCCTCTATTTGCAGACCGATTCAAATGTGGAAATGAAACACCCAGGGGATGGTCATTGCACAAACGCTAGATCGCCAGGATCCATGGCCAACACGTGTTGCGATCGCATTGGCATTCGAGCAGCTCGCACCGTCGTTCCCCAGTACGCAAGTCGAGTCGTTCTTCAAGTTTCTCATCCAGGACGAGGCGCTGGGCGATCGGTCGCCGGATGTCCGACGGGAGATGTTATCAGCGGGCGCGGCTGTTATTGACCACCACGGGGCGTCTCAGCTGGCCGGGCTCTTGGCCGCGTTCGAGACACATCTCGCCGGGCCGAGCCCGGCCAATGAGACCGGGGATCAGATCAAAGAGGCTGTTGTGATCCTCTTTGGACGTGCGGCGCGCCATCTGGCCGCGTCTGACGCCCGCATCCCGGGCATCGTGGACCGCTTGGTGGATGCGCTTCAGACGCCGGCGGAGCAGGTGCAGATGGCCGTGTCGGACTGTCTCGTCCCGCTCGTGAGGCTGATGAACGAGGATCGGAACGGGGATCTGATTGATGGGTTGTTCAAGACGATGTTCGATGCGCCCAAGTATGCGGCGAGGCGTGGGGCGGCGTATGGTCTGGCGGGGGCGGTCAAGGGGCTCGGGATTGGCGCGATGAAGCGCTCCAACGTGCTCGAGCGGCTGCGTGTCGCTGCCGAGGAGAAGAAACGGTTCGAGCTGCGCCAGGGGGCCATGTTTGCATTCGAGACGCTGTCGTCGACGCTCGGCCGACTGTTTGAGCCATACATCACGTATATTTTGCCGATGCTGCTGACGGCGTTTGGAGATGGGACCGCGGACGTGCGCGAGGCGGCACAGGACGCGGCGCGCGTGATCATGGGTAACATGTCGGGCTACGGCGTCAAGCTCATCCTGCCCTCGTTGCTCTCTGGCCTGGACGAGAAGCAGTGGCGGTCTAAAAAGGGGTCGATCGAGCTGTTGGGGATGATGGCCTATTGCTCACCGCGCCAGCTCTCGCTCTCGCTCCCAATCGTGATCCCGCGGCTGACGGGCGTGCTCACGGACACACACGCGCAGGTGAAAGCGTCAGCGAACAAGAGCTTGAAGCAGTTTGGCGAGGTGATTAGTAATCCGGAGATTCAGGCGCTGGTGCCGACGTTGCTCAAGGCGCTCGTGGATCCGGGCAAGACGACGAACGCGTTGGCGGCGTTGCTCAAGACGTCGTTTATGCATTATATCGATCATTCATCGTTGGCTTTGGTATGTAATTGACAATGCGAGCAGGGGTGTTTGGACTGATGTTTTGTTCGTAGGTGATTCCGATTATTGAGCGGGGGTTGAGAGAACGGGGTGCGGAGGGCAAGAAGAAGGCGGCGCAGATTGTGGGTAATTTGGCGTCGCTGACGGACTCGAAGGATTTTGTGCCGTATCTCTCCAGTTTGTTGCCCATGGTGCACGTCGTACTCGTTGACCCTGTTCCAGAGGCGCGTGCAACTGCCGCCAAGACGCTCGGGACGCTCGTCGAGCGACTTGGGGAAGTTCATTTCCCCGATCTGGTTCCCGGGTTACTTAGGACGCTCAAGACAGAGACGTCTGGCGTCGATCGACAGGGTGCCGCACAAGGCCTGAGTGAAGTCCTCTCCGGTCTCGGCATGGACCGTCTCGAGGGGCTCCTGCCCGACATCATCGCCAACGCACAGTCGCCGCGCAGCACCGTGCGCGAAGGGTTCATGTCCCTCCTCGTGTTTCTGCCCGCGACGTTTGGGAACCGGTTCCAGCCGCATCTACCCAAGATTATTGCGCCGATCCTGAGCGGGCTGTCGGATACGGAGGAGTATGTGCGGGAGGCGGCGATGCGTGCGGGGCGGATGATCGTGACGAATTATTCGAGCAAGGCGATTGATTTGTTGTTGCCGGAATTGGAGCTGGGGATGTTTGATCCTGGGTGGCGGATCCGAGTGGGTGTGATTGTGCTTTCAGGTCTGACCTCTGCGCTGATGTCTGCGCGTCTAGCAATCCTCAATCACGCTCGTCGGAGAGCTGTTGTTCAAGGTGTCTGGGATCACGAGTAAGCCGGATGCTGGGGACGAGGAGGAGATGGCCGAGGCGGCTGTGGCAGAGTCGTCGCGCCGTGCGCTGACGGAGGTGCTTGGCGCTGAACGACGGGATCGTATTCTGTCGGCGTTGTATCTGGCGCGACAAGATGCCGTGCACGTGGTTCGTCAGTCGTCTATCCATATCTGGAAGGCGCTCGTGCACAACACGCCCAGGACCGGTACGGACGGCTCTCGCCGTCTGAGATGGCAGTTTGCTGACACCGCTTTTCCTAGTTCGCGAGATTTTGCCCGAGTTGGTCGGCCAAGTTGTCAAATTATGTTCGAGCGACGAGTTTGAGCAGCAAGAGGTCCGTGTTTTGTTTTTCCTCTTCAGGGTGCTTGTTTTTCATCTTGCTGTGGGGTGTAGACCGCCACGCGTACGACCGCTGAGTTGTGCCGCAAGTTTGGCGAAAAGATTTTGGCCGATATTATTCCGATTTTGCAAAACACGGTGTCGTCCCCAAATGCGCTTATGCGTCAAGGCGTATGCCTCATGTTATCGGACGTCATGTATGTCGACCCCTCTTCCCTCCATGCCATTCTGACACTTGCACAGGGAGAGCACGACGGATACGCAGCGCGAGGGCCAGGAGAGCGAGATTATCAACATGGTCCGAAAATCACTTGTCGATGACGATGCGGCCGTGAGGACAGCGGCTGCGAAAGCGTTTGACACGCTTCAAGAACATATCGGTGCGAAAGCTATTGATCAGACGATACCGACCCTACTCGAGGCTCTCCGGCAACCCGGTGAGAGCTCTGGGACTGCCCTCCAGGCGCTTCGCGAGGTCATGTCGGTGAGTGGTGTCTGAGACGAGGATGCTCATGCCTGGCTTTCTGATGCACGAATGTCCTAGGTTCGTGCGGCGACGGTGTTCCCCGTGTTGATTCCTACGTTGATCGCGACCCCGATGACGGTATTCAATGCCCGGGCCCTTGCGTCCCTTGTTACTGTGGCGGGTAATGCGCTCAGCAAGCGTCTGACGGTTATCTTGAATGCGCTGGCCAAGGTGCTGGAGGAGGACGAGGACGAGGAATTACTTGCTGCTCTGAATGAGACATTGCGGGCATTGCTGGGATCAATCGAGGATCCAGAAGGGCTTAATACGTTGATGCTACTCCTGCTCGGATGGTACGCGTGTTTTGTTCCTGATCGCACGTGTCCCCCTTTCTGACAGTGAACCGACTTTTGGGTACACAGGACAAAGAACGATGCACCGGTGCGGCGTGCCAGCGCTTGTAATCTGTTCAGCATCTTTTGCGAAGAGTCTGAACTCGATTCGTCCTTGTACCGGGTGGACTGGGTTCGACAACTGGTCTCCCTGTTTGATGATTTTCAAGTCGAGGTGCATACCGCAGCATGGAAAGCGTTTGATGGTTTCGTCAAGTGTGTGCCCAAGGACGAGCTGGAGCCGTTGGTCGTTCCGCTTCGCCGGACTATCGAAGGGACGGGCGCCCCAGGACGGACTGTACCTGGGTTCAGTCTGCCCAAGGGTGTGGCGCCTGCCGTGCCGATCATTATCGCGGGTCTTACCACAGGAAGCAATGAACAACGGGAAAATGCTGCCTATGCCATCGGCGACCTCGTCGAGCGCACTGACGAATCTGCCATCAAACCGTTTGTCGTACCCTTCACTGGCCCGCTTATCCGCGTTGCTACACAAGCGACGACCTATCCCCCCGGCGTCAAGACTGCGATCCTGTCTGCGCTGGCAACGATGCTGGAGCGGATCCCAAACCACGTCAAGCCGTTCTTCCCGCAGCTGCAGCGGACGTTTGTCAAGTCTGTTAGCGATCCGTCGAGCATTGTCGTGCGCACGCGTGCAGCGGATGCGCTTGGCGTGTTGATGCGCAGCCAGTCGCGCGTGGATCCAGTGGTGACGGAGCTCGTCGCAGGTGCAGGAGGAAGCGAGGAAGACATCGCGGCGAGCTTTGTGTTGGCGTTGTCGCACGTCGTTCGGAGTGCGGCGGTGCACGGCGGGGTGGGTGACAAGGTGAGGGAGACCTGTGTCGAGTTGGTACACGAAGCATTCCGCGGGTCCCACGAAGGTCAGGGGGAAATCGTCTCAGGGATTCCATTTGTACTGATTTCGATGTTGTGACGTGCGTACAGACCATTACGTACAGGCGATGGCGAGTCTCGTCGCGTCTTTGTCGACGACACATCCAGAGTCACTCAAGTCGGTCGTCAGGTGAGATCGGCTTTCTGAGCCATGATGCGGCAGAAGGACGATGGCTCACGATCAGCGTCTTCCTCACTAGTGCCTATCTGGTCTCTGGGACACCTCCGTTAGTGCTCTCCTCGCACGCCATCCTCGCGGTCCTCCGATCCCCGGATGGTGAAACGCGGCTCCAGCCCGACGAGACGTTATTTGCTAAACAGGGAGTCTTGCGCAGTGTCGCACTCAAGGTCAAGGAGAGCGCGGCGAACGAGCGGCCTGCGATTTCGCGCCCGGCGCGGGATGCGCGGGAGATCCTAAAAGAGATGGCTGCGGAAGGCGAGGAGAGTTTGGCGGGGATATTCTGAGCTGACTTTACTTGCGTACGAGCCTCGTGAGTGACCAAGGAGCCACCTACGTATGTTTAACATATACGTATGATGTACCAGCTGTAGCACTGAGGATAGAGGTATAATTAATGCCTCCATGTATCGAACAATGACAAACCAGTTCTCGTTCTGCGGGCCCAAGTTACGCGTGATGAACTCGTCAAATTTGACAAACATCGTGCTCTGTAAGCCACTTGCACGGACAACGAAGAGCGTTTCTTGTTGGCGGCGTGCTACACAACTTTATAGACGGTCTAATAAGACCTCGTTAAGTTATTGTCCTTTGGGGCGCTGCTCCTCGGTAGAATAGATGAATGAGTCGGCGCTCTCATTACATGGTTAAATGATATGTATGCAGTTACATATCCGTAGTCGAACCTTTCGTCCGAGTCTTTCGGGCCACTCCATGCCACGGTCGCCATCTTTCGTCTCAACCTCTTTGCCTCCCCGTTCATCTGACCTCTATGTTATCCTCTTCAAAACTCGGTCACAATTTGCAGTACCCATCTTTCGGAGCAAACGAGTGATATTGACGCGATGGGATCGAACTGACACGTGAAATTATAAGCGTGTACGTTCGAGGTCGGAGTCAGAACACCGGCATCTCGCCTCGTGGATACTGGACTCGAAGTCTATTCTTGGACGAGGCTCATAGTCGACGTCAGTGCTAACAATCTTTGCGCCATCTTGCATCATGATAAGCCTCTATAATACTCTCTCCTTTGCCCCATCGTTTCTTTCTTGCACCCCACTTTCCACGTTCCAGACCCTTGCCGTTCCGTCTGTTGACAATTCGTCGTCTGCCGAGGAGAAACTCGAGCGACCAGATATCGTTATCGGGCGCCGAGTTGCTCAACGTAGTCGAGGACAATCGTCACTGGACTGGTGTGGTACGGACCTCGACATGGTGGTTACGATGGTAGTCGGCTAGGTGCGTGACAAAGACGTTAGTGTAAGGGTCACCGAGGCCGTACTGGCCGTCCTTTGAGCGCCCATTGATGACGACGCCGATGAACTCTAGAGCCAAATCACTACTAATTCTGCGTTTACCAGGGACGGCCATATCGATTCCATAATCTACTAGATGGTTTGTTGCCTAGGTATGCTTACGTAGGTTCGAAAACTTTTGACAATCTGACCGCCCACCTTTGTGGCTGACCGTCACCCACGCAAATGCTTACTTTCCAGCTTTAGACAATACCAATCTTCTGATCACTCGTCGCTTCCCACTCGTTCTCACACTTTCCATTTGATACCAAAGCGACGGTTTCACCTTTGCGCAGCGAGCGAAAAGGGGAAGGTATAAGGGG
>JBBPLJ010000712.1:0-12102 GCA_038089715.1 Veloporphyrellus conicus
ACTTCTATTTCCAGTGCATCATGTGAGAGCTACATGTGTCGGCTCAGACTCAGTGCAGTATTGGATTGACAAGCTTTAACTCATGGATTATTTGCGCAATCTTGGCTCTGCGGCTGTTTCAACGCTCGTCCAAAAGTCAGGTATCAATTTACCCTTTACCCTCGGTCCAAAAGTTGCCTCCTCAGAGACACTATGGGTCCTCTATGATGCAACGAAACGTGTCCATCCCATGCACCCCATCTCCAATTCGAAATGACCTTATCAGCCACCCAGCACGACGGAAGCCCCGTGTCAGTCTTTGAATACGATCTCTTGTACCCGCTCAACAAGTCAACCAATTAAATTGATGGTGAATGAAGGTTTCAATACTAGTAGATCAGAAATCTGAAATCAAGCATAGCAAGATGCTAGGTCAGGAGGGTATAGTGTACGAATTCATCATGCCCCGTCTCCGTTGCCCATGTTTCTCCACACGACATTATTTAACTAATTGTCTCACTCTTTTTCTGGTCTTTCAGTTTTTTGATGTGCTACAGTCACAGCCAAGCGTTAGTTGCATCATTGATGAACCATTGGACGGGGGGGATGCTCAGAGAGAGAGAAACACACGTACCAGATGCCGTTCCTCTTTCCTTCTTGCCAATTCCATCGCCCTTTCTTCCTTGGAACATGCCCACAGTTAACTTGGAGTCCAGATCTGCGGCCAGAGAGGGTGGTGGTGAAGTGGGAACAGGCTGGGAACTAAGAGTAGGTGAAGTGACGGTTGGTTTGCCAGGAATGCCATTCGATTTTGGGACAGGAGTATGGGTTTGAGGTTGCGGCGTCAATGCACAGGAAGGTGGTTGAGACGAGCCCCACAACATCGATGTGGCCAAGTACGAGGGACTTGCTACTGTATCCGCGGTGGCCCATTTGTTTTTGGCTAGATAAAAGGGTTGGTCAATATACATTGCCTGCGCGAGGATATGGAATCAATGTACCCTTGGGGGAACTAGGGTGAGAAGCACCGAACCCAAGGCCGGCGGCGAAGGTATTCTTTGACATTGCACCAGCAGGTGCGCTCTCGAATGCACCTGAAAATACTCAAGAATGAATACAGGCTCCGATAGAAGCGATAACTTACTCCAATCTCTCTCGTCGGCATTCACATCCATCAAATCTTCATTACCCCAGCTATTATTCGTGCCTTCCTCAGCGGCAACCTGCTCTGCGAGCTATGCTGCAACTGCTTTCGGTTTCGTCTTATTTCCGTCGAGTTGAAGACTTTTCGTTTGCACAGAACCTGTCGAGACAGGTGTTCACAATTCAGTGCCGGTCAGTGCAGAGCCGTTATTGATAGGTGGCGTCGAGGTACGCTTATCAGCGGTGTCCACGATGGTGCTTTGCAGATCGCTCGGAGCCAGCTACGAAGGAAATTTTATAAGATGAGATGGAGAGTGTTATGAGGTTGACCTTTCTCCCAAGGGAAGACATGGCCCATCCAGCAAATGCTCCAGCGGCACCTGTGGCTGAGTTGACAAGGCTTGCTTGTGTGAAACCTCCTGGAATAGATAGAGTTGGATTTCCTTTGCCCTCGACTAACGCAGTTTCGGACTACACAACCGTGAGTGGAGGCTGGTAAGGAGGGGAGTTCAGTCTTACCATAGACGCTGTGTGTTTCCAAGCGCTTCATAAACAGTTCCATCACCTTCAAAGCTTGATCTCGAATAATTTTGAATGGCGGTCAATGTAATAACAGCAAACACCAGCAAACTATGATCCTTACTTCTCTTTATCGAGGATAGCTCCTATAACGCTTGGAACGACCTTCGCAGCCACATCTTTGATGCTGAAACATTCATCAGTTGCCATGAATGCCATCAACCCCGCCACTCGTGCATGCACAAAAGGATCCTTGAGCGCTTTAGAGAACGCGAATACGAGAACTTTTTGCTTGGTATTGTAACCAAGGGTGGGCCCTAATCGTCTGATAAGAATGCATGTATTTGTTCTTATAGATGCCTCAGGGTCACTTTGAAGGCATGCCAGATGCCGGAGTAGGTCATTGTTGAGAATACGGCCACTCAGCTACACCTGCATATGTTACTAGAGGTACAGGCTCGGAAAATAAATATGTAAATAAAATGCACCTTTGGCGAAAGGAGGACAGCGGCACGGATCGTTGCATCGCAAATCACGGGAACGGTATCCGTAAAACCCGACTGCTGCTCCGTCCCGATGAGCACAACATGCTATACATCACTGAGAGAAATCACGCACGAGACTGGGCCAGATTTTGTGTACCGCAACCTTTTTGTCTAGTTTGTCCGTGTAATCAGAGAGGTTATCGAGGAATGCCATTCGTGTACCTCGATTAGGACTCATGAATAGTCTGATGAGCGGCCCGAGGACTACGTTCATGTAATTCGTCTGGTGACACATTCTTTCCAAACTGTAGCACTAAAGGAAGGATTGTAGCAGCAGAAGCGCCTCCGTACTCGAGCGCAGTCACGAGAGAAGGAAGGATGTGGAAAGAGGCAAACTCAGGGGGGAACGAGGATGCAGATTCCTTCAGCCATGGTGCATTTCGTGGTCGACGAATAACTGATTCGAATCCTCCAAGGCACGGTTTTCACTTACCGCAGAAGGGCGATTTTCTCTGCTTCACTGCCCAAGCTGAAGTTGTTGAGGCCAGCGCACACCTTCACCAATTGATTGCTGGAAAAGAATCCGGAACCGTCGCCAGCCGTCTCTGCCATGCCAATGTCCAGGAATGATTTCAGCGTCATGCGACCCTTTGGATTCGGCATAAGGAGTTTCTTGAAAGACGGGAACACAGAAGGAGGAGTGGAACCGCGAGATGAAGGTTGAGGAGGTGGGTGTGGAGGTTCCGTGGTCTCAGGGGGAGGATGGGTGGGATTAAAGACAGAATGAAGGAGCAGGCCGAGGGCATAACTATCTGCTGTGGGGATGGGGCCGCTTCACAAATTATCAATGGAGTCCTCCAAGAAGAAGAAGAAGAAGAAGAAGAAAGACTCACTCCTTTAACATAGACCATCCGTTCTTCTTCACCTCGGGTGGTGCACAGCTCATCGATCCCGGTAGCAGACCGCCCAGTGTCTAGGTCAGGTTAAGTACCCTAATCAATATAACGAGAGCGACATGGACTTACATAGAGAACCGTATTGTCATCTTTGGGGTTGCTCAATACCTCGAAACCACCCAGTTTCCGCTCGCTGGAGGGCGATATGAATATAGCATTCGGTGCAACGCAACCATGGGTTGATGCAATAGAATCGTTAATGAACGCGAGCGCGACCTAGTATCTCACATTTTTCAACAACATAGGTTGCAGAGTTGATACATAACGTACCAATATCCGATGCAATCCCCAGAGCAACCAATCCTGTCGTTCCTGCTGGCTCTTGGATGCCCATCCTTGCAATGTGGCTGACAACGCCCGCACACGCTCTGTCATGATGAAAATTGTGCTGTCGGATTCGACAACATCCATGAATTTGAGCACGTTAGGATGCCGGATGGTGCGTAGCCTGCGCAATGCATTTTTGGTAGATTTACAACAAAAAAATACCATGCGGGCATGCACTCCAGCACAGGAAAAGCTATCTAGCAGCAGCACCTCACTTCCTTTGTTTAGCCTCCGCCCGGGAAACCTCCCTCTCCTTTTCCCTGGTTGCCTCGACAAATATATTTTGAAGCGCTTGAGAAGGGGGGTAACTGTGCCAGAAAACCTTGGGCAGGGTGCTGTCCAATCTGAAAACATGGCATTTCCAGTGGCGCTCCTTCACCCATGCCGACTTCCACCTGCACGCCCTGCATTCCATCCGAACATCATAGTTATCATTCTGGACGTAGAAGTCGAACGGCGTGCGGTCACAATGTGGCGTCGCACAAGCGCGGAACTCTACACCCCAAGGTCGCATTGGAGGAGCATGCCGCGCGACCTTCCTAGCAAAGACTTCACTCGAGCCATGCTCCTTGAAGATCGTGACCACGCTGTTCGCCTCCAACAGGTGAAGGTCGTGGCCGACGACGGACGTGACCGTCTCCCAGATTCCCGCAGTTTTGTCCATGCATATCCGCTCGATGAGTTGGCTTACCATGTTTTTGACTTGAGTTGGAAGCGTGGCTGCCCCAGCCAATCCAATCACAAAGTCAAAGGCATCGCTGATTGGCGGCAGTCAGCATCAAGCCACAGCCTGGCCTATGGGCGGCGTCACGCACTGTTCCACGAGCCCCCTTGCATCCTTGAACGACTCCTCTACTCGCATAGCCGGCCCGCAAGTGGAGAGAAGAAGTCCTCTCCAGCTGCCTCTCGAATACGGCGAGTCGTCATACCAATTCATTGTCCCAGTGGGCTGGTCGCTGAGACGAGCCTGAGCTGCTGCGTTCCTCATCTCGCTCAGCAATTGTGGGGTGAGAAACTTGCCAACAAGCTCAGACGCCAGGCTTCTTTGAGGATTACTGGCCCCGCCTGCCCACTGCAGCCTCCCGCTCTTTGCGTCAGAATGCGTGTCAATCACAACCAAAACGTTGGCGGGAATTCCAGAGTCGATAGAGCGTTTGACAAATTCAACTCCTTTGGCGGCCGCGGTCGCTGCCTTCTTGTCCCTGGTTGCTTTCAAGCCTCCCTGGATCAAGTAAAGCTGGGATGGCCATAAGTTTTCAGAGCAGGACCGGAAGTCGGAACAGCTTACATTCTCTGGATACTCCGCATATTACATCTCAAAGTCGACTTGCAGCGACCTCTCGACATATCTGTCGGGCAGCGTTGCAAGGGTGAAGGTTGCGAGAACCATTGGCCAGGTTAACTTGCACCGTTTTCTGCCCCCGTAACCTGTAAAACCATACTGCAGGAGATAATTTCAAGTGAGACGCTCCGAACGCTAGATATCTATATAGTGGACTTACAGGTAGGCAGCCCTTTTCACCCTTTGGTTGATCCGGCATCTTCCTCCAGTGCCGTGGCTCGCACACGATGCAACGAAAGGGCTGCTTGTGGTTCAGCGTTCCTGCCCAAATGCAACCCGGGCCATCTGGATGCGTTTGCTCGCACATATAGCTTCCACAATCGACACACTGGCTAAATTGTTGGTCCATGTGGTCCCCACAAAAGTTGCAAAAACACTTTGTAACGACCAGTGCCTCAGATGCTTTCCGTGAGACATCTGCAAGGCATCGATATATGCCCATACCATTTGAGTTCGAAGAAGCTGCTCACCTTTGGGGTGGATCGCTTCATCCTCCATGTGGGAGCCCCAATCGCTCGGTGTGAGGGAACGTTTGCGCTTCAGTGTTGGCGTGGCCGGGAGAGAACGCTTCAGAAAGGCTGGGTTTGACATTTTTGCCCAGTACTATTCAGCAGGAAAGGATGGCGTCCTCACTTTGGACAGCAGCCGCTTGCCTCGTGTTTGGCGGCAAATAACGCCGGGGCCTTTAGCCGGGGCACTGTTGTCCACCCACTTGCCTTCGCTAACATGACGGTCAGTCTCTTTTTGTAATGGTGTTGACATGTGCATATGGACCCAAGGTAGATTGCTTCGTTGATCGGATAGATATTCTCGTATCCACACCTTCACTGGTGACAGGATGGCTTAGCTGCTTACCAAGGTTCCATTGGGCAGTTCGACGCACATTGTGTTCGGTGAGCCTGTGAGCATCGGACCTGAAGTAAGAACTGATCACTCATCGTATATTCTATTGGTAGACTAGGATGTGAATCGAGTGTAAAGTCGAGTGTTGGCCACCCTAGCTCGGGGTGGAAATTCAAGGGACTTCTGTGTCAAGGAAGGCGAGGCAATGAGATTCGTCTTGCGGCTAGCACAAGTAAGAGAGAGAGGTGTACGTGCCGTGATCCAAAGGGGGCCGAATCGTTGTTACCCTTGTCATTATCGGCCAGTTTTTGATGCAGCTTGGACGGAAATTCCTAGTCCTTTGGCAGTTTCAAAAAGCGTTCGTATACATCGCCCCCTTTGAAAAAAAAAGTTGGCGTTCACGCTCCTGAAAAGAACCGGCTCTTCGAACCGCCGTCTTCTGCCTTCCCCCGAGAATTCCGACACACCTGCATGTCCCCCATGCATAAATTTAGACACATGGGCCAAGGCTACCAAGAACCCTTACAGTCAGCGACTTCCAAAATGTCTCCATTGCAGGGTAAACGTCGACAACAAATACCACGCGTTCATACACAAAAGGTAGACCCACATGCAACAGTGGGTAACATCATTGAACGGTACTTTAGACACTCAAGTAAGTCGTGCGAATCCAACTCGAGTTTCACCAAGATCGAATGTGGTATAGGCGCCCTGAAGAAAAACATCCCCGATAACCCAGAATGCTGATCATGGGGTGAGGGAGGTCCAGCAATTAGCAAAAGTGTCGCCAACAAGTCAGAAAGTATATGGATTATCAAACACTTACAAGGAGCCGCATCATGACTGACTATGCCACTGAGACAATCCGACGAACCAGATAAACTTGGGCCCAGGTTGAGCGCTGAAGCAGAGATCGGGAATGAGGTCCCACCAAATGTAAGGCTAATGGTGGGGAATAAACTGCATGGGACTACACAGCATCAACGACACCAGAATGTACACAATTATAGCCCACTCACACGAATAGTAGCCTTCCTCCTCCGAAACAGCCATACCACCAAGAGTGCTATATAACGACGACACCTCCAAGGGAGGGCCAATAACAAGGGCGGTGCCAGTGTCAATAATAGCATCGGCACTGCCCAATACCGTGCCACCGTTAGCCTGAACATTGTCCATGCTCACGTGCCAGTAACCCTGATCGACGAATGTCAGTGGGATGTTTATATACTCAATATGCTGCCGACCTGCTGGGTTACACGAGTATAAGTGAAACTTCCAGTGTACAGCGCGCTGTCCGATCCTCCGATATACAACTTGGCACCAGAAGAGGAGAGCTTGAATGAAAACACGGGATCCGACATTTGCCCCTCACTGACGAGTGTTTGGAATACGGGGTTTGCATTGTAAGTCGGGATTGATTCGAAGCCCATTCCCATCAAACCGTCTGCAGGGAATCGAGAGACGGAAAATCCAGAGGAATATCTAGTGGCAGCACCGAGGGTCTGAGTCGTCGCCTAATTTCCTATCAGGAATCATCACGCCAACAAGCCATGCGGAACATACCGTGAAGCTGGCAATCGACACGGTATCGGTGCATTGTTGACCTGAGACAGACGATCCATCTCCATACTGAATGGAGAATTTCTGGCCCAGGTCTTTCGCGGTCGAAGAAGAAGCAGTGTTCCAGAGAGTACGGCCCCTGCAAGTCGATCTACAGGTAGAGGCTGGCACGAAGAGGTCACTGTCGTCGAATTGAACTTAGAAAAGGTTGGGAATGTTCAATAAAAGAATACCTACATGGAACCGGTATCGAAATCGACTGTGATGTAGATTAGGGGAATAGAATTGACCACAAGCACGAGGAAAACTTACCGGTGAAGGATTTGGCAGGGGTACCAATGGAAATAGTACCATGCAAAAGTACGTTGTCGCCATCAGTCAAGGGGTCTCCAGCACTACGCTTGTAGTTCCTATTTAGAGCAGGGGGATGCTTCGACCCGATGTTCCACTCAAAGTTATCCAAGCCACGATGGATCTTACTATAAAAAAGAATATTTGAGTCACTGCAATGAAACGGCACATACAACCCACGCTTTGACGGATGCAAGATGAGAGTTGAGAGCATCGAAATTGACCGTTTTGTCATCGTTCACCAGCCCTCCGCATTTGATGATTGGGATGGCCTTGCCCGATGGTGGATTGAGGTGCGGCGGTGGCCAAAACGACCAATGCAATAATGGATGTTGCGAGAGCAAAGCGCATTCTAAACGAGAGGACTGTGTTATTAGGGAGGAAAGAGAGCATCACGCGATGAATTTGCTTCATTGCTGGCACTCACCTTCACTTAAATAACACGGCAAACCCATAGCGCCAAGACCACCCTAGAGACTAGCTGTTGATTCTCTTTATTATGTGATGTGATGGTATAACTTGGATGAATGCCACTTCATACCATTTGGACAGGGAATAGTGGCGAGATCCCCACCAGATCGTGGTGGCACGAGTGAAAAGGCTGGTACCGAATAGTTCCCCGGGTCTAACCTCAGTCCATGCATGTCCAAGTTGGCACAGGAATTTTGGCGTCCGAAGTAGAGTGACGAACTTTGCTGCTAGAATTGCTGGTAAAAAAGAATACCTAGAAGTGATGCACTAGATGAATACGGCATTTTTGGCATGCATAATGCTAAGCTTCTGAGTTCGGAGACCCCAAGGTAGCGCATAAGTGACGAGGAGGCGGGGGAAAAAAAACAAGCTTCTGAGTTGCGGAGCCTGAGGAATCACTAGAAAGAGCGCCGCATCAATGGGTGTAGTAGATACGGGAGAGACGATGATAAGGTGGGTTAGTAGCCTGGAGGAAGACTAGCCTGGCATCCGTGATGATGGCATTGTTGAAATTAAGTTCAACCCAGTGGTTGCGTCTCTAATTTCATCCTTTTGTTGCTCCGAATTCACAACTACTTGCCATCACTACCCTTTGCCAATCGGACAAACTGTAGCCTGTAGGACGCAAAATCATGTTTGCCAACTGGCAGTGGCCCCGGCAACTCACTAGTGGATGACCCGAGCGTACCATATAGCACCTAAATTGTAGTTGGGCCCCAGCTGCTTTGAGAGGGCCCAAAACAGCATGTAGGCTCCACTAGCAACTCCAAAGGTTGTTCACCATTTCGGCAAATCGGCTGTGAGCGGACTCGCGCAGTGACTTTGGCTCGTGTCACACCATTTTCCTATCTCAAGAACCACTCCATGAAATCACGTCGCTGAACTTGGAAATGTGTTGCGATTACTAGGCCGCTGTTAGAAGATTTCTAGTCCCCCATATTCCTCCCCAACATACAGAATGTTGAATTCGCCGGACCGTTCAACATCACCCTTGGCGATGGCACGATCACAATGCTGATTAAATGCTGGCCCCAAGTTGACCAGGCTCTCGCTCAACGTGATCTCGGGTTGGGGTGTCGTGTCGCACGTGACATACCACGTATTCCAATAAAAGCTAGAATCTAACAGAGGGTAAGCTGAACAACATAATTAATTGGGACCTGGTCACGCTACTCCTGAACTGCCTCACGCTTGGCCTAGCTGGCACTCGTGATCAACTTTTCTGACTTTAATGTGCTGTGCGACGGGATTCTGAATTCGTGCCCCGGTAACGGGGTGGAAAATGAGAGGTGTCACTTGACCAACTTTGTTACCTCGACCATCGACCATCCGATCTCAATTGCAGTGTTTCTGAGGGGTATCCGTCCCAAGCTAGCAGAGGTCAGACCGGCGTGGTTTCATCATATACCTGGGATGCTAGACGAGGCTTGGGCGCAGGTGAAGAGAACAGAGAACACGACGCCTGCATGGAGATTAAGTTTCGTTGACGGACCCTTTTTGTGATGGTGTTGACATATGCATATGGACCTGAGGCACATTGCCTCGTTGATCGGATAGATATCCTCACACGCACACCTTCACTGGTGACAGGATGGAGTAGCTGGTCACCGAGGTCCCGTCTTGCAGCTGCCATTCCGGATGCCGGTTGCTCCGCCGCAGGTGGCAGGGCAGTTCTTTTTTTTCTTCTTATCTTATTACCCATATCACATATCGCACACGCAGTATTTAGAATTTTAGGTCGCAACAGGCGGGTCAGTATGACGCTCCGTGCGCCAAATAAATTGTTCACCAAACTTGTTTGCATCTGTTTTCAACCACATTTAAAATGTCGCGTCCTTCCCATTCTCTTTCCTTCTTTGTGCCACACTACCCCCATCGCTAGATGGGCCATTGGATCCGAGTTGTCGGAAAGTGTGGCACAAAAGCGTCATTGCGCGTTGCTGGCTGTTAAGCCAGTAATGTCATCCAGGCTACTGGGTATTGCGCGCGACGCTCGCCCTCCCCTCCAGCGCAACGCTGGAGGGCTGCCCTCCGAGTGGGGGGGTTGTGGCGTATTCCGTGCGCGTGTGAGGCTGTTAAGCCTGCCATTGCATCCAGGTTACTGGGTGTCGCGCAATGAGAAATGTCCAGCGCTGGCGTATGTCAGCGTGGATGGCCAACTTTCACAAGTTGGTCAAGGTCACTTCTCATATAAACACCCATCCCCATCGCCAGATGGGCCACAGGATCCGAGTTATCGGAAGGGGGTGTTTTGCTTCATTGCACGTGGTCGGCTGTTAAGCCAGCCGCTGGGTCCAGTTTGCTGGATCCTGTACAGTGGACGCAACGACCCGCCCGGTCGTTTTAGCTAGGGCAACAGCCCTGCCCTGATGGTAATCTGCCGTCGAACTTGGTGCGCATCATTGCCATTCCGGAAGGGCCCACCATGGCCCGCCGGCATAGCGATGCGAGTTGAGCACTGCACCTTTGTTTGTTTTTTTTTTTTTTTGTCGTCCGGGCTGTCATTCCAGAGGGGCCCCGGTAACCTTGGCACGCCGCAAAATACAGAGCCCCGCGGCTGCCCATGCGCCTTGTAAGCTAGGTCTCCCTGCGCTGCGAACTCGCAGTCAAAGAAAAGGCGCCGCCCCAATCACGATAAGCCGGCAGAACGACTGCCAAGAAGTGCACACCGGCCAAACAAAGAATGTTGCCATCTTGGATTCCTGATGATGACAGCCATACTCCCAGAGGACAAACAAATAAAGCAAACGCCATACCCAAGAGGGAACGGGTTGGGGGCATCCGAGCCAGCATACTGCAAAGCAGCCTTCATCAGGGTAACGGCGATGGCTCTTTGGAGCATTTCTACGACTTCTATGAGGTTGGGCGCCTCGCCATCGACTGCGCTGTAAACCCTGCTTTTTTCGACTTGTGAATATGAACATGATGCGAATCGTGTGAGCTCCACTTGAAGTAAATCTTGACACGATAAGTCCTCTATTGAAAAGACTACTGTACAGGTTCAATTCGATGTCAAAGTAGATAGTAAGAGTGGGCTACCTAAATCGGATACTAACTGTGATGTTGCGACAGGAGAGACTTACTTAAGGTTAGATCAGGAAGCCTATTCACCAACGGCTATTGCATGCCATCCATCCGCAGATTCGTCCTTACAGTATATGGTTCAAAGGATGGTGCTTTGAGCGGCGAGAATACGAGGCCAAAGTTTCCGGCTGTAAACGCATCTGCATGGTGCTTGTGGGTGAGAGAATATACTACATGCGGCATCACGGACGGCGCCAACCCCCCTATTCTCTGCGACGCGGGTTGGCCATTTATTTGAATTAAGGCTCCATCTTGCCTATTTTTCCCGCGGCAGGGATGTTGCACATGGTCTGAGCACGCCGGCCGTAGCATCAAAGTTAGGTTAGGAGGAGGAGGAGCGAGCCGAAGGCGAGCGACGACGACGACAGATAACAGGGTTGTCTGGGGGTATTAGCCCAGTAGACACCCGACCTGTTTCGTCATATGACTCATCAGATCTGCGTCGGTTAAGAGCGGCAAACGTGACTTCTTACCTAAGTACTAGAGAAAGAAGCGCACGGACCACGGGGTCAGTAAGATAAGCGAAGAGAACACGTCACCAAATAAGCTGCATTTGGAACACCCATTGTTCCCGATTGGGTTTGACGTGAGAAGATTCCCACACGGGGGCTTCTACCCGTTGGCTTCTATTCGGGATCTATAGATAAGAGATAAGCATGATTAGATAAGATAAGATAAGATAAGATAAGACGCGGCCGTTCGGACCGGCTACTTGAACATTACGTAAGCCATGTTACGTAATCGCGTCTAAGCCTGTGCTTATGTAATCATGTCACGTGACTCATCACGTGATGTGGCCGGCGGTGCTGCCGGTTAAGTTAAGTTAGGTTAGCTATAGATTACCATCTTACTGTCAGCGTGAGGTGCTGATGACCAAAGTAATTCTTACGTTAGGGTTAACGGTTAGGTTTATTTAGGATTCCAACCAACGTGGTTAGTATGTCTGTTGCGTAACGCATCATACTGAATTACTTACCACCGTGATCCAAACACACGCACACCCAAAGTGTCCAAATGTCATCGTGTCCACAGGCAACCC
>JBBPLJ010000713.1:0-12088 GCA_038089715.1 Veloporphyrellus conicus
TAGTACCAATGGCATGCAAAATATGTGGATGATTTAAGACTTCCTTGCTTACCTTTTTATCTCTTATGCAAGCTAATACTCCCAATAAAGGAGATAATGGAACTATTGAAATCTAAGTTGGCAGAGGCCATTATATCTTGCTACCTCCCACCATAACCTCTAGCCATCTCTATTCTTGAATTAAGCCAACTATATATACTATGGAGTTTGTTCACCAAGCAGGGTGATATAGGGCTTAGTTGATAGCAGGAAAGGATATTGCCACTTCCCCCTCTATCATATCCCCTATTGAACAATTACATGCCCTAGCCTTATCTTTAGTCACTCTTACTTCAATTTATACCACTAATTGATCACAAATACTATCCCTGACTTCTCCCCCTACTAAGTCTTCTTGTGCTACTCTATCTTATATTGCTAAAGCAAAGATTGATTCTATTATATTCACTATCAACTTTCCTCCCTCTATTAACTTGTCTCCCCCTGCTGACTTGCCTCCCATTTCTTCACCATATATTATCAAGATACAGATTGATCCTCTCCTACTTACTCTTACAACATCCACTATTCTTAATTTTAAAAATGTAAAAGAGTATAATTAGTGTAGAAAAGATCAAGAGAATAATCTTGAACTTCCACTACCATTTCAGCTAAGGATACCATCTACTCATATTATTCCTTCAACTCCATTATCCATAGATAATGACAAGAATATTAATCTTGCCTTTTTCTTATCTCTCTTTTTCTCCTCCTTATTCCCTGATTCTTCTATTGGTGATGGTAATAATATCAACTCTCTCCTAGCTAAAGATAATCCATGTATGCCTATATCTGGCCAATGAAGCACATAAGTTAATACAATTCTTATGAATATCTATGAAAAACTCAATAAAATACTTATAAAGGGTGTCAGCAAGATATTGCTTTCAATCCAACAAGTTATGAATGGCTGGCACAAGAATTAAGGACAAGTAATATTTGGGGTCAATTACTAGAATCTTTATGCTACATACTTCACTAAATATAAAGTATAAGAGCACTGCCACTTGGGCCTTTCCATGGATGTATCTAGTAAGTATTTTCTAGGTAAGTCATATCTTCTGCTATCTAATGTGCATAAGTAACTTTGATAGTATGTGGCTAACTTTATGCAAAATTCAAAGAAGATAATAATCCCAAAATCTATCAGAAGATACTAGAGATCAATAGTATAATAGAGCTTATTGAAGTCTTATATTCTATAGTTGTATAATGCATACAATGTTTCAATAGGATTTAAAGGCAGATAATGCCCATGGTAAGTTTCTGGCCTAAATTCTCAATGGAATTTTACTAATCCATTACTTATATAGCTTGAGGCTATAGCTGTAAAATATGGGTTTGAGGCTACCATTGTGATGTGTAGCAACACTATTAATGAAAATGTTTCATTAGCCTTTACTTATAATGTATAACTGCTAGTACAAAGAAGATGGGAGATATTCCCTTTAAGTTTCTTGACTAACATTATTTCAATTCTTTGAGACTTACTACTGCACTATTATTAGACACTTAAAAGCTCATGTCTAATATGTTACTTTGCCATTCCTGTTGTGGATTGTTTAATATATTTCTAGTAACAATATTTTCTTAGATATTATTAGTGATACCTTTGGTAATAAAGATATTAATGGAAAATCAAATAAATTGCTTGCTTCTACATTACTTCAAGAGATCTAAGAGTCAAAAAGCCTTCTGGTATAATCAATTATTAAAAATACTAGGAACAATGAAGCTGATGCTACTATTGCCACCATAGTAACCAAAACATTGGCATATATAGTATTAAAGATAGTATCTTGTACCTCATCAATAAGTATGTTGATCACTTAGTTTTCATTAAATATACCTAATTAAATGATAAAGAAATGATAGGGGAAGATATGTTTAAGGTCAAACATATAAATTTCCCCTGGGCTTTACTTGTTCAGGTTCTTAGTATATAAGGCCTTGTGATACAAGGTTGGCCATTATTAATTCTAATATCTGGTGAATTACAGTCTAACCAAATAAAAGCCAAGGGGACAATTGTCCTCAAAGTTTAGAAATATTAGGATCTCTCTCTATTATGCCTTGTAGAATAAAGAAATTACCATTGAAAAGATCAAAGGGACTAGAATATGTAGTTAGTGCCCTCTTTTTCACTCTTATTCTAGAAGTATTTGATACTATCTCTTCTTATAGGCTCTCTGAGATTTCTAGTCTCTAGCAATCATTAGCACACCACCTTCTATAGACAGTAAGCTTTTAAATGCATAATAGATATATGCTAACAGATCTAAGTATCAATTTTGACAGGCCAACTTAGTTTACTCTGAGTAATATCACTATATACATATATTAAATGCAAGCTAGTTCATACAGTAAAGATCATGGCAGATAATTCCATTATTATCAGTAGTGGGGAGGACTTGGGGCCTACTGTCAAGCTGGTTAAAAAGTCAAAGTTTGGGGTAATGAAAGAAAAGTCAAAGTACTATGGATCTGATAAGTCAAGTAATATCAATATGCCTTTTACCAATTACTATATAGGGGAGTCATTCAGTGGAGATGATTATTAGAACTCAGGACCCTCTCATACATATAAGGCTAATGTTTTACTAGCTTCTTATATCCCCAAAAAGCCTATTCTTGCTTCTTAGGCAAAGAAACCCAAGGCACATTGTAAGCTTTCATATTCTTCATAATAATTCACTAACTTAAACATTTTAGATGATAATCTATTTCTGACCACTTTGGCCACTAACAACTCCTTGCCCCTTCCCCAAAATCTTACATTTGGAGCTTCTGAGAATTCAAAGGACCTTTTAATATATTACTTGCAAGTTAGGATAGATCTATCCTCCCCTTTCCTAAAGTGACACATGCTCTTGATGCTACTAATTGAGTTCTAGGAGGAGTCCATTATACTGCCCAGATCCCTATTATCTATGGTCACAAGCAGTAGATCTCCTATCTCTTAGTCCAATAATTTTGCATCTATTCTTATACCCATTACTTCTATTCATATGTATGTGAAAAATAGATTGAGAAAAATTGCACCTCAGAAACAGCCAGAAAGGCATCCCAGAAGTGACTGACTGAATAGTCTACAGCTGAATAATCATAGTTGGTTCTGTATATTGTATCTATATATCTAAGTAACTAGAAGCTCATTCTGCAGAGAAGCAATATGCCTTTGTAGTTGCTCTCACTATCTACTCCATACTCAAACAGCCATTCAGAGGCAAAACTACTGTTAAATGATAAGAAAAATCTATAAAGACTAAGAAATTACTTTTTCCACTTGATACAAACAACTATATTAAATTTCTGTAAAATGTTCTTAAAAAACATGGAAAAACCTAGTACAAAATCTCTAGCAAGCAGTGATTTCAATTTAAGTATATTGTACCAAAGATGAAAAGATATGTTTTCTTAGTATTTCCAATTGCCTAGTCTTATGAAAAAAAATTTCTAGCCAGCATGCAAGTAAGGCAATAAATATAGCCAATGAGTTAGACTATAAGGAAATGGTTGAAAAGATTACCAATGCTACTGGTGACTCTGGCATAATGAAGATCCTCATTAATATAAAGCACATTTAGAAACTCCCCTTATATCAAGTTAATAACAATTCTGAAGATGAAGAATCAAGTATTTTAGATAATAACTCAGTATTTTCTTTTTATCACAGTAACTAACATGATCTAATAACTTTAATAGAATCAAGGCTCTGACCCAAATAGTATCAGATCTTAACATGTGTCTTACTCAATGGTACATGAAACTTGCAAAAATATACAAGAATAACTCTAATAATGATTTTATGTATATTGGACTGTTAGATATTACCATCCTACTCACTTCTTCCATAATACTTGACTAGGCTTGTGCTTTAATATGAACTCTGCAATATTGTGCCAAAAATTTGAATCCTTCTATAGAAGAAAAGATAGGCCATATTGAATATGCCACCTAATATTCCCCTGTTTAATATTGCCAATAAAGCATTATTACTACATCCAGCATATAAGGCACAGGTGCAGATATCTACACAACTCCTATCATCTCTGAACTTATGACTAAATGTCAACTTGCTTATATCAGTTATTCTCCTTCAGATGCTTCCTAATTCCAGTTTGCTTCCTTAATTTGGATCCCATAGCCTATTTGCTCCAGTTTTAACTATACCCACTTATCATATCTTAGAGAAATCAAGCCCATCTCTACTCCCATCCCTATTCCAGCTCTCATACTTTCTCAAATATGCTAAAACTGCTTAGTATTCCTAAGACTACTATCTATGAGTAAAAACTTGCTACATAATACATTGGCCTGAATATTCTTGCCAAAATTGATAATAAGATGCTTTTGAAAGTTGGAATTCCAGCTGGTGATATAATCCATTTGAAAGAGAGTTATATGATTTGGTGGAATGGTTTTAATGTAAAGCAAAAGTATAGCAATACTGATCAGAGCTTGGTATATAAATCAAAGTCACCTACCTATTTGTCCCAAAAAAAGATTGCCTATAAGAAAAAATATCATGGCAGTAGTGGCTATTGCTTTACTACATCCCTGATAATACCTGATGATAATAATGCATCAAAGGACTATAATCTTTGATACTAGTCCATAGATTATGATATTTGGCTTCCTATTCCAAAGAAATATATTATTTGCAAGGATGTTAAGAAGAATAATTTTAACTTCTTTGATTTGTAGGATAATACCAATATGTTCTATGTTACTTATCTAGTCCAATACAATACTCATTCATTCTATATGCTGTTACATGTTTATTGCAGCCAAAAGAAGATTATATTTGATTACAATACTACATAATGTAACCCAATACTCTAAAATATTCTTCTGCCTTATTAGGAGTGATGTTTTGACAAGCACAAGCAATTGCAGTTATTGAGAAGTCATCATTATAGCACCAAAAATATGCCTTAATAGTAGAAAAGGCTTATTTGATCAGATTATAATCAAAGAAATAAAAAGGGAGGAAAATGAGCTTGTAAACTGATGGTAGTTAGTATATAAAGAACAATGCATTGATGATATATAATGCATGTCTTTGATTAATATATGGATCTTCTCACTTTTGTGAATGTAACAATTATCTATAACAAGTATACTATAGAGACTAGAATATAGATTGGTAAAGGGTATCTTTTGAAGATGTGTCAATGAAATACATATAAAATTATAAATGACATATCATATGTTCTTTTAAAAAAGCCAAAAAATACTTACCATCAACTAGCCCCTCAATAATATTATATGCAATGATACCATTAAGAGTCATGGCCAGAATAATAGAGAATCTTGTGCCATATACAAAATACCTCTTGATATGGCAACAAACCCCTTTTTTGACCACCTATATTGGCAGATGGATGTTTATATATCTTTGGCAGCTTTATCAATAAAGACAAGCATATTCAGATCCAGTGCTTTTATAGTAATGTAGTTTATATAAAGTATACATATGTATCTCCTCATTTTACTCCAATATAAAAGAGGAAACAATCTTCCAAGTAATAAAAAGCCACTAGGGTATTTGAAAAAAGATAGAGAATGTGGTGTATTTATGGTGCTTAGCTCAAAGCTCACATTAAAACTTATTAAGATAGAGGATCATCTAATACCAAATAATAGTAGAGATAAAAGTAATATCTACTGAGGTGAGTACTCAGGGGTGACCAATAGCATAGGATTATTTACATGGATTGGTTACCATCCCATATTTTGAGTACAAAGGAAGCATTTTATAAATGAGTAACTTTTTAATATCCAATATATAATATTGGATAGTATAATTATTATGATTCAAGAGAGGAATGTGGGCTTTAAGGTCAGAGGATACAACATAGCAGTGTCCAGGCATAATGGATGGTGATAATATAAAAAACCAACTATGATTACTTAACTGCAGGCTATTCAGTCAGCCACTTCTGGAATCCCTCTCTGGCTATCTCTAAAATGCAATTTTTCTCAATGCATTTTCCACATACTTATGGAAACAGCTATAAGTAATGTTTAATGGCATTGACTCTGAGCTGGAACACAGTCATGTGTGGAGTTTGTAAGAAGCTCAAACAAACATCATATGAGTGGCAAATAAGACCCAAAAGAACTGTAGACAAAGTTCAAATGTGGTGTAAATGTATCTTACTACTTCAAAAGAACAGTAGGGTGGGCAATTTTTAGAGGAATCCTCTCAGAAACCAGTTTTCATTGTAGGTGTAAATGGGTCTGAAAGAGCATGGGAATGAAAAAAAGTGCTGCCAAAGGTGCATCTGAGCCAATGAGCATCTGCATGTTGTAACTGTTTCCATCTATTCGGACCGGGTTTATTATTGGGGATAATCTTGCGAACCGCAAGATCAATGCCATAATCTGATACATCGCTGAGGACTACGTTTCTCAAGGTGTCCTCGAGCATGAGAGTGAGACGTTGGTCACGTGAGACCAGCACGTTTGAATAATATTGTAGTCCGTCTAACAAACAATCTTGAATTCGTGCCCCTTTCGAGCCTGCCTTGTCTCCACGAGTGTTACATTTCCAGTAATATCAATTGGATGGATTTGCTATTGACTTTCTCGGTGTGGGTGAAAATCGCAGTAATAAAATCAGAGATAGGTCGCCCAACGGATGACATGACCTGATGCGCCGTAGCTGCGTTGACTCGGATATTAACGTCTCTATGGTTAATATTGGGTACCCGCATTCCTGATTCCATTCTGTCTGGTCCTGCGGGCCACGACCCTGGAGGTTCTGCCATCTACCTGGCAGTGCCGGTTTTGCCCTGTCACCTGGCAAATTGGCAGGCTTTTGCCAACAACACTACCGCCTCATACCTAGGCCCCCAGCTCGCACAGAACCTGGCCGAGCGGCAGGGCAATGTCAGAAAAGTCGATCGCAAGCGTCACATCGGTCAGGGGCAGCGCGAAAGCAGCATAATCAAACTGTGATAGGGCATGCGATCCACGACAAACGACCTACTGGTTGCACAGGACTACCAACCAACTGAAAATGCTCGGATACATGAAGCAGACGTCTATGGACTGCGAGTTTAGCACCCATGATCAAATTATTCCGCATTACATGTAGCGAGGGCGATTGTAAAACATGCGCACTGAACGTAACCTCTAGGGGCCTTTGTCGTCTATGTGCATTGGAAATAACGAATCGCAGTGTTATGTATCAAGGTAACCAGAAATCTTCCACATCCTCGAGTGGCAAGATTAGTGAGTGGCATCATGATGGCGTGTACAAGATGTACTAGAGGTCGGTTGATTCTTCCTACGCATTCCAGCAGTCGCATAATGACAAGAGCCGCGGGATGCCACTGGATAGTACTGATTGGAATGGATAACCCAGATGATTGGGGAAACGACCCAGCAAAACATCTCCCCATGACGGCCTGTTAGCAATGTCTCAACTTCAATTGGGCTGCCTTGTCAACTTCCTATGTAGGGCGTTTTTTTAGAATGATGAGGGTAGTTACTAGGCGAAGCACCTGGTGTGTCTTAGTTGAGAATGTTCGACAGTGTACTCGTCACTGGAATACATCATATCGTGCCTGTCCAGTTCGAGTTCAGAGATATTGAGCAGCATACAGACGATAACCACTGGGAGTACATGCGTTGTAACGAGAAGTTTGTAGCCACTAGTAGTCATAATGGGAATGTCAAACAAAAGCAGTGAACAACGGAACAAGGACGGAAAGACGGCAAGAGTTGAACAAGATGAGTCAGCCATCAAGCGAGTTGCGATTCGAGCAGTACACAAACGATGAGCACTAGTACATGAACACAACGGTTGCAAAGAACCGGAAAGACAGTTTGAAGTACCAAGAGAACAAGAATACTCAGTCATCAAGAAGCATAGAAGAGGCAATGCCTGCAAGTAATGAAAAGAGTGGCCAAGTTAGAGTGTAGAGCGCTATACAATCAGGCCAGGGACAAAACAAAAGAAGGCAGAGAATCCAGAGACTTGGCAATGGCGAGACTGCGAGAGACCAAGTCAGTCGACAATTCACGTCAAAAGTAAAGAACAAGACCATTGAACTCCATCCAAACTACATTATTTCCACCACCTTCGCCCGGATACCGGTCAACTCGAGGTTCCCTTGGTACGGAAATCCTGAAAGGTTGAACTTGTGATCGGCGGCAACACGCTTGTATTGGCCATTTGGCTGCTGCACGAGCAAGAGCGCGTTGAATGAACACCCAAGGCGGGCAATCAGCCGCAGCGTCTGCATATTCCTCTTATCCTGAGTCGACTCATCCTCCAACTCGACATCCTGCTCCTGCTCCTGCTCCTGCTCCTGCTCCGTCTTCGTCTCCATCTCGTTCTCCTCATCAGTGTCCGGGATGGACTGAACTAACCTCTCGGGGGAACCGATGAGATCACGGATCCAGGGATGTACAAAGATTAGCTGATGCTTGCGTGGCTTCTTCGGCAACTCATCCGTAGTACGGAATTCCACATTTTCAAGCATTGAAACCTTTGCGCGGTAGAACTTTTCCTGCCTGTCTGATGGGATTTCCATCTGCGTAACAGAGAATGTAATGCATGGGAGGTGTAAGCGACGATTCGAGAAGGTTGGTCGAGGGAGTTCCATGACCTGGTCATAGAATGCTAGGAAATCCGTCGGTACCGATCTACCGCGAAGTTGGTTGACCTGCATATCCAAGTGACTAGAGGGTGGGGGACATAGATCCTCCCCGTAGACACGAAGGGAGGCGGGAAGGGCGGTGTTATATTGTGACGATTTCCCAGTCCACATGATGACAGTCATATCCCCCGAACGGGCGACGATGCTTTCTAAAAGGTTACCGAGCGCTGCTTTTCCCAGCCCATAACGAGGTACGATGTCGCTTGAAAATACTCCAATCAAGGAGTATGCAATATCCTCCTGTCGTGTTGCCTCGCGTGTCGAAGCTATGCGGAGAATCTCCCGCGTTGCCACATTCCCTGGCCGAAAGCGGGAGATGATCTCTGGCGCGACCCCCATAGCACGAGCGAGTTCCTCCATGATGGAAGATGATTCCTTGTGGTTAGTAGTAATGCTGCGGTATGGTTTCCAGAACTTGTTGTAGAACCGGATGACCTTCGACGCAAGAAGTTCCTGCAAAGTCCAAGCACGCGTCATCCATCGGGTCCTTTTGAAGGGGTCCAGTTCTGGATCTGGTACGACATCCGCAAGATAGACAAAGGTTTCCGCTGCGTTCGCGTACCAGCTGTACATGGAAATGATGGATTCGCTCATGACCGCGCTCTCGCCCTTATCGATGCAGCATGTATCTGACCAGGCCCATCGATATCCTTCCGCGGAGACGGTTGCACAGAATTCACAAAGTTTCTCATTCAGTGGTGAGTCGTCCAGGCCCCAGACAGATCCAGCAGACTTCACATTGGCGAACGTTGGTTCTTCCCCCTCCCATGTGTGCGAAAACATAACCCATGCAAAGTATTTCTTCACACTGCGTTCAATCTTCTCCTTGTCTGTCGCCGTCGTTTGAACGTCGGGGAAAAGGTCACTGTAAGGTTTCTCCGATTTGAAAATCCGTTCGCGCTCTAAGGCGTTACAAAGTCGGCCAGTCTTGACATCAATAAGAACAAGCGGAGAGAGGGCGGAGGTAGCACGAATAGCATCGCTAACAGCAGCTTTGATATCCTGTGGAGCAGCGCAGTTCATGCCAAGTCCTGGGAAGCTTCGTTATTGAATCGTCCCAAGAGTGTATCCGTAATACGTACAGCGTAGCTCTTTGTCCAAAAGTTTAGTGTCTCACCGCCTACATAGGGGTAAAATGCACAATGCAATTGGTGAAATTTTTATGAAACCGTAAAGCTACACCTCGCTCACATGCTAGATGGGGTGGGACAAGCACGATGCGGATCATCAAACAAAGGAGAAATCATGGATCCGACGATCACTCACGTGCTGCATGAGGGACAATCAGCGCGGTATGGTCCATCAGACAGAAACGAAATGAGGGAGGGAGCTGTAACTCACTCGCTAGATGAGGGACAACGTGTATGATGCCATCCCTGAGACTGGGACGAAATTATGCAGGCGGTGACCACTCACCCGCTGGATGGAGGACGGCAAGTATGATTGTATTCGTCAGAGTGGCGCGAAATCATGCAGGCAACGACCACTCACTCGCTAGATTGAGGAGGACAAGTGCAATACGATCCGTGAGACTGGCGCGAAATCATGCAGGTGATGATCACTCACTCGCTAGATGAGGATAAGTACAATACAATTCATCAGACTGATACGAAATCATAGAGGTAACAATTACTCACTTCCTAGATGAGGATGACAAGGATGATACTGCCCATGAGACTGTTGTGGAATTGGTGTGTAGGTGACGATCACTCACTTCCTGGATGGGAGATGACAAAGATGAAACTATTCGTGAGACTAATCCGAAGTCATGCAAGCGACGACCACTCACTTCCTAGATGAGGGGCGGTAAGTACGGTTTTATCCGTGAGATTGGCATAAAGTTATGCAGGCAACCGTCACTCACTCGCTAGACGAGGGATGGCAAGGACAATGCCATCTGTCAGGCAGGTGCAAAATCGTGGAGACTACCATCACTCACTTCCTAGTTAGGCATGATATGTATCACATCATCCGTAAGGCTGCGAAACAATGCAGGCGATCATCACTCACAAACTATATGGGAGGTGAGAAATGTATCATTCGGGCAACAATCACTCACTTTCTAGACAAGGGTCGACAAGGACCATTGCACTCATGACTACTGCTAAATCATGCAAGTGACGATCACTCACTCGCTAGATGGGGGACGATAGGTACAATCACATAGGTTAGACTGGTGCTAAAGCAAGTAGGCGATGATCACCCACTTTCTAATTAGGGGACAACAAGTACGATACCATCCATGAGATTGGTGCAACACCACGCAGGGATGCTCACTCACTTGCTAGTGCAGAAATGATAAGCATGGTTGCATCCGTGACACTGGTCCTAAATCATGCGAGTGACCATTACTCACTTCCTGAATGGGAAATGATAAGCACAGTACCATGGATGAGGCTGGCAGAACGATGGAGATAGAGATCACTTACCAACTAGATGGGGGATAATGAGTACGTTGATATCCGTGAGACTGTGAAATCATGCACGGGACAATTACTCACTTCCTAGATGGGGGCAGAGAGTATGATTTCATCCGTGAAACTGGTGCAAAATCAAAGAGGTAATAATCACTCACGAGCTAGATCGAGGGCGACAAGGTCAAGCCCATTCATCAGGCAGGTGCAGAGTCATTCAGGCCACAATTACTCACTCGCTAAATGAGGGACGACAAGTATGATACCATGCATAAGACGGATGTGAGATCACGGAAGCGGTGAGGACTCACTTCCTAGATGAGGGGCGACAAGTACAATAGCATCTATGAGACAGCTGCGAATCGTGCAGGGGATGATTACTCACTTCCTAGATGAGTTGCGATAAGTGCCATTCCGAATCCGTGAGACTGGTAGGAAATCATATGGGCACAGATCACTCACTTCCTAGATGGAGGACAAGTACAGCATCATCCATGAGACTGGGGTGGAATCATGCAGGCAACAACCACTCACTCGCTAGATCAGGGGTAACAAATACAATATCATCGTGAGACAGTGCAAAATTATATAGGCGATGGTCGCTCACTCGCTAGATCAGAGACGAGAACCATCCCATCCGTGAGACTAGTGAAAAATCAGGATGTGCACAATGACCACTCACTCGCTAGATAAGGGACGACAAGTACGATACCAACTATGAGACTTTTCAAAATCATGCGGGCGAGGATCACTCACTTGCTAGATGAGGGATAATAAGTATGATACCATCCATAAGGTGTCTGCGAGATCATGTGGACGGGAATCACTCACTCGCTATATGGGCAATAACTCCGTCAGAGCCAGGTGAAATCATGGAGGCAATCATCACTCACCTCCTAGATGGGGCATGGCAAGTATGATCCCATCCGTGAGTATGATGCAAAATCATGGAGGCAACAA
>JBBPLJ010000720.1:1397-11811 GCA_038089715.1 Veloporphyrellus conicus
ACTGTATACATAGTGCAGAAGCTACTTTTAGCATTCTAGAGGGTACTAGTCCCTAGTCACTTCATAGAGACCATCAGATGATTGAATATCAATCCCTTAAGCCTGAGATCTAGCTATGACATAGCAAGAAGAGAACTATGAGTGATGAAGAGTACAAGTAGGCAAGGGGTAAGTAGGAGAGTAAGAGTGCAGTTGAGGTAGTAGTTTTAAGATTATGTTAGAGCATAACAACTCAAGGGCACTCAAAGTGAGGCTTGTCAAGAGCAGTGAATAACAACCCAAAACTGGGGATAAACTACAATATAGGCCATCTTATATATCTAACTACTTGATCTGTGCACACTATACACATAATAACCATGAGGCATTATATAATACTATGTCATTGATGTTGTCATATGACATCATAAGTCTAGAGTGGTCTAGGTCCTTGCACATAATATATCATGTGATATGTTACATAAGCTATAGTACAGAGAAAAGAGAAAAGTTCTTTCATTGCATCTCTTTCTCTTGCTCAAGAGATTACATAACTTAGATATATAACTTAGGTCTATGAGATAGGCCCTAGATTATAGCCACACTTTAAATGGTCCCTTCATACCTATCTCCTCTTATGATTCTTTTGGTCTTTTGGCACAATCTGGTCCTTCTAAGCACTTAGAAGGTCTGGCCCCCTACAACTTTGACTTTTCTTTCTTATCACTTCATAAATCTATTGCCCCACTTTTATATGATTTTTTTCTAGAATCTAATGTCTCTCAGTCCTCTAGACTCTTAAAGACAAACCATGTAACTCCACACCAGAAGCAACTCACTTGCCAGACTAGTCTTCTCCACACACATATGCAAATCTATCAGACAGATTTCATTCCTTTCCATGATCACCTCTTACACTATCTATGTATCTACACTTAGCACCTAGTATTATTTCTCCCCCACAATACTACCTTCCTCCCCTTTCCTACTTGTAGTACAATCACTCATGAATACTACCTATATATCACCCAACATCTTCCTTATCTAATAGAAATCTGGTGGAGAAGAAAATCCCCATGTATTAATTTGGATCTTTTTGACTTGAACCATTCTTCAAGATATTCTGTTTTCTCTCAGTATTCTTAGCACCAGTCCCATGATGCAAGGTACATGGATACATGTAATTACTCACCACTATGAGCCTTGTGTAGTGGTGGCCTCTAGCCAAATACTAGTGACCATAGAGCATACTATCATTGTGCAATCCACATATATTCTTGGTCACATGCTGATTAAGATCACAATTAGGTATTAAGCTCCTGGTCTGAGGCGAGGCCAAGCTAGGCCACCTGTTCTGGTCATTATTAGTGGGTATAACATGTCACTGGGAGTTTGTCACCCAAAGCATAGAGCCAAGATCACAAAACTGGTTTATTTGGATTCTGGACAACACCGAGGGCGCACCACTTTTATTCCAAAGCACTTGACGAGCACTATGCCAACGCTGTGGCAAGCATCGAACTCATGGCAGATATGTATGGCATAGATTCGAGCACCAATAGGTCCGTTTTTTTCTTCTACTCCGCTTTAAAAAATGACTCACCGAGTCTCTCGAGTGATGAAAACCTAATATGATTTAGCGTACGCAATGTATTATATTTAACGCAATGCCCACTACGGCCAACCTAACGTCAGCCACTCGACATTGCATCAACTACGACTAGGATCGGTTCTCGTCCTCCACTTCGTATGGTTTGTACTTTCCATCACCTTCATTCCCCTGTTCGGTTCAACGTCCCGTGGGTTGTCATCAGGGTAATCGTTCCCCGGTGCTCAGGATCAATGGAGCGCGCCCATGCTGCCGTTGACCAGATGCCTAGATAAATCATCCGAGTTTCACGATATTTGACTAGCACATGATGTTCCATCAAGCGCCACTATATTAGGGTCACTTATTCCACCCCCTCTTTCAACTACATGTGCTTCGAGTCTTGGGATCTGAATTTATAAGTACTGAGCATGCCCTGGTTGGTAGAAACCCTTAAAAAATCGATGCAACTGTCAACCGATTTCATGGTCCGCTAGTAGCTGTGAATAAGTTGCAAATATTATCGTGTATATCAGAGGATGTATCATAGGAACTCACCATATTGGGGATGCCATTCGAGATTGGGTAGGAATGCCTGCAATTTGGGCATATCATCGCGCCTTCAACAATGTGAATCTACATGTCATGCGTGACACGGTAAGTTTCTGAATGGATCGAAATGAGAGATGACTAGCACACCTCCAGGAGGACGTGATGTAGTTTTTGTAAGAATTCGTCGTCCGTCATTTCTGGTTGCTCGGGTGGCAGAGAAGTGTCCCCAACCTGTTAGACCTGTTTATAATGTCGATCCAGCACGGGGATACAAGCACTTGCCAAAGCGGCTGAATCGACAAGGGCACGCCATTCGAGCCTCGGAAGAATGTTTTTCATGAAATCGGGGTTGAACTCTTGTTCGTGCAGTTCAATTTGGATGTCTTGGAATAGCAACGGAAAGTTGTTAGTGGTGCAGCCCTTTGCATGGCAAGCCAGCAGATTGTGGGTGATCAAACGGACCATGATGAGTACTAGGACAAGAAGATTGATCCTAAAGCACTGTATACGTAAGCGATGAAAACAACTGTTATCCGAACGCGAGTTTGACGGCTAGGTTTCAAAGCCTTCCAATGCGTCCTCAGTCTCCCTCAATACCCGAGAAAGAGTTCACATACGAGGCCCTGAAGCAGTCGCTTCGTCTTGATGGGCGCAATCAGTTGGAATTACGGACACCAACGCTCACATTTGGGTCAGAACTAGGTTGGGTCGAATGCACGTTTGGAAAAACACGGTGCGTGTACGCTGATCAACTCCGCCCGCACAAATTTAACACGCCATACGGTAGCGTTGTTGCTAATGTCGATGCGAAAATGGTGAAGCCAGCACCCGAGCGCCCATTCGAAGGCGTCATCACCATCCATTCTGAAATTTCGCCCATGGCCTCTGTCGATTATGAACTCGGTCGGTAGGCCCTACGTCTGGCTATTCCACTTTTGAGAATGTTTATTCTCCTTGGTTTGGGTGTTGTGCAGGCCATCTGAAGAGGAGGTCACCATGACCCGGATGCTCGACAAGGTTCTGCGGCGGAGTGACGCGATCGACAAGGAATCGCTGTGTGTTCTCGCTGGACAACGCGTGCGCTATGCCTACCGAATACTTTAGCTCGACATTCTGAAAACGAGGTCCGCTAGGTTTGGCACCTTCGTCTTACAGTGCACTGCCTTGCGGACGCAGGAAATTTACTCGACTGTGCCTGCCTCGCAGGTATCGTCGCCTTCAAACACTTTCGTCGACCAGAAGTCGAGGTCATCGGAGACGACGTTATCGTGGTCCGTATCTCACTATGTCGTCCCGGGGGGATATGATCTCATCGATAAAACTATAATCTGAATACCCGTCTTGTTATCGTAGCATGCGCCAGAAGAGCGTGCCCCTGTACCGCTCGCTATTCACCACACGCCATTCTGTATTACGTTTGCATTCTTCCCCGATCCAGCTACGCGCCCTGTCGTGGACCCCTCGTTGCTGGAACAAAAGCTGAGTGCTGGAACGATGAGCATTGCGCTCAACGTACAGCGCGAGATATGTGTACTACACAAAGCGGGTGGCGTACCGACGGCACCGGACGAGATACTACGACTGCTCAACGTCGCCGTTATTCTCGCAAAAGATTTGGACAAACTAGTCGAAGCGCGGTTGCGGGAAGATTGGGTAGAACGCAAAGTCGAGGTACGATGAACCTACCAATAATCGTGTAGGTCTTGTGAATGTTAGGACTTGCGAAAACGATGGTTCTCTTTAGTCCACTTCCTTTTGTCTTCCAATTTGGATGTAAGACTGGTTGAAGTATGTGGGTCCGCCTATTTACCACAAACCCTAACCCGAGGACAGGGTTAGCGTGGGAGAGTGAACGTGTCCATGTTCGTGCACCGCATGCTAGTTGAACTTGCAATTCGAATACCTCATACTCGGGAGGTTCTCGACTGGAAGACTCTCTGTCGTTTTGTTTTTCATTTAGATCCATTGAACGACAACTTACCTGCATGAGGCTACCTCTACTTGCTGGACTTTGGTTGCTGGCCTCTCCAGTCCTCGGTGAACCATCAAGTTCATCGGGTTCAATAGCGCACCCCAATCTTCAACCACTCATTATACGTGCGGATGCCTTCCTTTCCGCAGGTCATTTCAGTGATGCTGCCAAGGCTTACACGGACGCCATTTCGCTGTCGCCGGGCGACTACCTACTCTTCTACAAGCGTGCTACCGCCTACTTCTCGCTCAGCAGACATGCCAGCGCATTGGACGATTTCTCCAAAGTCCTCGAGCTGACATCTGGAGAATTCGATAAAGCTATCATGATGATGGCAAAGATTTACACCAAGGAAGGGAATTTTGCGGAAGCGAAGATTGCTCTGGACACATATGCATCCAAAGTTCCCAGCAGTCCTGCCGCAGACGAATTGATGGCGGACATTAAGGATGCTCAAGCGTCCGCGAAGAAGGCGAGCAACGCCAAACGCGCTCAACTTTGGACGGTCTGCTCGGAGGCGGCGACGCAGGCTCTCAGAGTTGCCAGTCACAGCACTGAGATTCGTCGTATTCGTGCAGAATGCAGTCTTGCAGGCAGCGACCCGCAAGGTGCTGTCGTTGATTTGAGGCCAGTTCTATTGTTGTATAAGTGGTTTGATTTTCATACTGACTTGGATGCCTACAGCCGACTTTCGCATCTCTCTCAACCGTCCACGTCCTCCCTCATGCGTATATTCCGATTGGCATATTTCCTTCTCCCGCCTTCCCAATCTTCTTCCTCACACACCTCTCATCTCGCTCCTCTCAAGCAATGTCTCAATCTAGACCCCGACTCACCTTCCTGTAAGCCGGCTCATAGGCTGGCCAAGACACTGGACAAGGATCTCACCAAGCTCGACAAGTACATTCAGGACAACGACTGGATAGGTGTGGTCAAACACGTCGCCGGTCCGTCCAAAGAGTTCCCAGGGGACGGTTTCGCGTCTAGGTTTGACGAGGCACTCCAGAAACATGGTTCGGCGGAGGCTTTGGCTTCGTCCTTCTCTGTACCGGTCCCCGATGTGCGACTGTCGAGCCCACGGCGCGTACACATCTTACGGTCGATGTGCCGTGCATATACAAAGCTTAATCTACCGAAGAAGGGTGAGGTATGGTGCGATGCACTCTTGGAGATGTCGGAGGAGGCTCTAAAGGCTGCAAGCGAGATGATGTCCGAAGGTAGTGCGGAGGTCGACGGATGGGTTGGAAAGGGTGAGGCATTGCTCATTCGTGAGGAGTGGGACAATGCTGTCAGAGCATTCGAGAGAGCAGCGGAAGGCAGTGGCAGAGGTGACCGCGATGTGAGTATTCCGCAGTGTCCTTGGATGATTGGATTACTAACCTTGTATCTGCCAGGTGCTCGGCCGGTTGCAAAAGGCCCAACGATTGTTGAAGCAATCGAAACAAAAGGATTACTACAAGGTCCTGAATGTTCCACGGGATGCTGATGCCAAGACCATCAAGAAAGCCTAGTACGCAGCCCTTTCTTTCCATCAGAATGTTGTATATTCATCTCGGGTCAGCCGTAAAGCCGCCATGACTGCGCACCCAGACAAGGGTGGTTCAGAAGCAAAGATGGCTGCCGTCAACGAAGCATACGAAGTCCTTAGTAATCCTGGCACGTCTTATTCATATCTGCTTGATGGTTGTGTCATATTAAACCGTTTAATTTTGCAGAACTCCGTCAGCGCTTCGACAATGGTGATGACCCAAATGACCCAAATTCCCAAGGGGGCACTCAATTCGGCGGTTTCCAGGGGTTCCCTGGCGGTTTCAGTGGCGAGCACCCGTTCTCGCAGTTCTTCCAGTCTGGTGGAAGGAGCGGGTTCTCGTTCCGGTATGGAAACTAGTATAGATGAAGGGTGCTCCAATGCTGGCTTGTGAGTGTGATGTTGGACAAGGATATCGGATACTACATGACCGGTCGCCCAGCGAGACCGAGGATGGATTGGCTACCATTGTACAATCACATTCCCCTCATTTCTCTCATTCGTTGTGAAGAGATGTACCGTTTGCTATCCGTTGAGTTGTCCTCCTGTATTTGTGTTTTCGACCTGATCGTGGGGAAAGTTCTTCACGAGATCTTTTGTGCGAATGTGATCTTCGAAGCCCCTCTTTACCGTGACATTCTTTTAGTGTATTCTGTAGCACAAGTGCTCTTACTTATGCTGTTCCCAGGAACGTGCGACACCTGAGGAGAGGGGGGAGGCGGGTATAGAATTCCCATGATCGACTGGGAGGACCAGGCTGATGTACTATGTGCGCAACCAGTATTATGGCCCAAGAACCCTGTTAGAGTGAAAAGAGGGCACACGGCAGGCTTAGTCAGCAGTAGCAGAGCAACTCGCGGGAGCGGTAGTATTAGTAGAGACCGTCCTCGAGCTCGAACAGTGAGCGGAAAGCATTCAACGAGAGCACACGCGACGAACCTCGAGCATTGTGCAGGGTATAGGCTGATTGCGTATCGCAGGAACCGCGGCTGTGGATGCACATTATGCACTGATGGCGGCGAAAGCTGGGCAGTACTAATAGGCACCGTAAAACAACATAATAGGGGTTGTATTTCTGCTGCGGCACAACACGAGGTACTCGAAACGACGGTCCACTAGACCTCTCAGGGTTTATTGCATGATTCATCAACTTTCGGCATCTCCAGCATTGCCCGCTGATTGATGAGTGATTTGAATGCCTCCTTCCTCCTTGCACATGACTGTGACGGGCGGTGCACAGCTTGATCTATTTATGCACATGATTGAGAGCGTTTCGAGAGAAGCGGCCCTGCAGGCGTTTATGTACGTATCAGAACCGAGGGTTCCGGAACCGGGACCAACATTAATCCTCACTTACCACCGCAAATAAGGACATAACGCCGTGTTCAATGAAGACTCCCCCGGGACTACGAAACTTCCGTTCTCCTCGCACCCTTGTCGTGCGGCATGCGTCGTCGTCGTCGTGGCGCTACTTTACGCCCACCAACCTTGTCAATCCATATGGCAGCTTGCACGGGGACCTGAATATGCTGACAAAAGATACTGTTCGATCGTATCCCGCCACTGAATGCCATAAATATTTGATTGGGCAAAAGGTAAGGGAAACTGAACAATGGTACTATTGCACAGGGGAGGATGCAAGTAGCAGGGTGCTGGTTTGGTGGGACTATATCAAAGGGCCACCATCATTCTCTCACATCAAATCGGATCGGATCGGAATGTGACGCAGGGAGGAGACTCCATCGTTGGAAAAGCCAAAGGACCGTTGTAAGGTTTTTGACGCCAAAGAAGCTAGGAAGAGCTGCGCTCGAACCTATTTTCTCGGGTGAGAGTCAAGTACCCGGCCATACTTGTTAGAGACTGATGGCCCGTTCATGGTGTAGCGCATCGGAAAAGGCTCGTTGCCGGTCTTCTGATACATGTACCGCCAGATCCTGGCAGATTGTGACAAAAAACAATGATTCCCGAGCAGACTGATTGATCTCACGTTTGGCATGATTGACTGTAAAACCTAACCTTGGGTAGCATGATGTTTCTATTGCGCGAACAGTTGACCAGGTGATGTTGAAAGCTATGTTATCCGCCTTTATCGATCAGCGCGTGATCGGGTCTGTTTATATTAGGGCTTAGGGGTACGATCGGCTTGCCTAATGGCAGCCCAACCTGAGGGCACAGAACCATGTGGTTCACGACATCTAGGGTAAATTTGCGCTTACCTGCATTCTTCGGCAAGCTCTGGGGTCAAGTGCTGCTGCCCCCACAGCATTCGTATTGATTGTCTGGCTGCCGATGCTTTCCCATTGGGCAGGTGATTGTATGAGCGCTGAGCCATTACTACGATTAGTGGCAGGTGACGGAACAGTGTGTGAGTTTCGTTGGGAGGTTGCACATCTTCGGACAACAATATGAACTGCAACGGTACAGTGACATACAGCAGCTCCGCCATTCGGAAAGCCCCGAGTTTAGCCTATACCATAAAGAGGTGAACCAGCGAACCGATGCCAGCGAAATGTCGAATCCTTCGCTCACATACTGGTAGCGCCATTGCTTTATCCGCACTTAGGTTTGCACTAACCAGTGAGGGCATGTCTGCTCACCTGCCTCCCTGGACCCTTACGCCGGCTTCTCGGGAGGTACTGGTGGCTCCATCCCGATCACTTGCTGCGAATAGATAAAAGCCTGATGGCGAGGTATAATTGAGCAGCGATCCGTCTCCTTTTGACATCCTCTTGTTTTCTGGCTTTCGACCATGTCTCGCCTTTCGTTCGCGATGCATTTGCTAACGGAATTCTTGGTGATCTCTTTCTTTCGCTCATTTCCTATGGTGGGGGCATTCGACTTCGCTGTGAATACGAATGTGAGTCATCGTTTTTTTTGCTGATCTGCTCGTCGTCTCATTTCGTTTCAGTTGGCCGTGTAAGCAAATGAAACTTGTCTCTGGATCGCTTCTTTGAATTCGTGTGGCGCGTTGCTAGATACTGGGGCCAGAATTCGTACGGGGCTACCAATCCAGATAATACTGCCAATTGGCAGCAGCCCATTTCGTACTATTGTCAGGTATATGACCACACTGCCAATATTTCTCTCAACCGTATCCGACTTGACGTTGATGATAGGATGACACCGTTAGCATTATTCCGATGGCCTTTTTGGACATATTCAACACGACAGGTGGCCTACCGTCTGTCAATCTCGCCAACGTAAGTTGGCATGCTGTTTCTCTCGTATGACAAATAGCCGACGCTTGGAATTCTTGTAGTCGTGCAGCACATCCGGGAATGGGGCCTATCCCGGAACTCAACTTCCAAACTGCACGTTCCTCGCTTCGGAGATTCAGAGCTGTCAGACTGCAGGAAAGATCGTGACCATCTCGCTCGGTGGTGCGACTGGCTCGGCGTCCTTTACAGATGATGCCGAAGGGCAAGCGTTTGCACAGATAATCTGGGATCTCTTCCTCGGTGGGACGAGCTCTACTCGTCCGTTTGGTGACGCAATATTGGATGGGTAAGCCTCCGTCGTCACGCGTATTATCTGCTGTGTATGGATTATGGCGTGAAAAGGATCGATATGGACATTGAAGGCGGTTCGCAAACGGGATTCGTCGCATTTTTGACGACCCTGCGTCAGCTGATGGATGGTGGCAGCAAACCGTTCGTACTCCATTTGTTCTGGAGGCGCCTCCACTAATGGCCGTAATCCTTCCAGATATTACATCACTGCAGGTGAGCAAAAGATATCAAGTTTACGCTCGGCAGTTTCCGAGTATTTTTCATAGCCCCTCAATGTGTTTATCCGGATGCGTATATTGGCGATACAATCAACGCGGTGTCCTTTGACGCCGTCTTTGTTCAGTTCTGTGAGTATCGCAGATGGGAGGCGTGTACAATGGTTTCACTCACTTGTCATGTAGACAACAACTGGTGTGGGCTCCAAAACTATGACAACGCAAACGTGAGTGATTTCCGATCACCATATATACTTATGCTTACCCTCATGCTAGGCCTGGAACTTTGGAACCTGGTATCAAATGTTTAGCATCGCTCACAGTCTAGAGTATCTCATCCATGTAACAGGGATAACTGGGCCAAGACAGTGTCTCCTAACAAGAATGTGAAGGTGTTCATCGGTGCTCCTGCATCTTCCAGCGCAGCAGGGTCAGGCTATGTTGATGCCTCTACACTTGCCACCATTATCCAGCAGACGAGTAGTCAATATTCATCATTTGGCGGTATTATGCTCTGGGACATGTCACAAGCTTATGGTTCGTGATATTTTCTTTCCGCTGACTAGCAACTTTGGATCATGGAGATTTGGACTAATTGGGTTCCAGCGAACAATAGGTATGATGTGTCTGTGAAGAACGCACTGGATAGTGTACCGGGTGGAGAACCTACGACGACCACGTCAACTACTACTTCAACAACTCCGGTCACGACGAGCACTCCATCTACTTCGACAACTCCAGTCACGACGAGCGCTCCGTCGACTTCGACTGCTCCACCAACTACGACGACGGCTACCACCACCGCTCCCGGTACGGGCTCTTGCAACGGAGTTTCAGCATGGCAGTCAGACGTCGCCGTAAGCCTTCCACCTGACGTGTTGCAGCGTGTGCGTTTCGCTGACTATTCGTATCTCCATTAGTATGTGGGCGGTGATCAAGTCACGTACAGGTACAGCAATGGTGACATGCGTCCAAGTGACCCTTGACTGACCAGGCATTCTTCTTTTTCAGTGGCCACCTCTGGACTGCCAAGTGGTGGACGTACAACGACGTTCCTGGCGGTAAGTCATT
>JBBPLJ010000722.1:0-11727 GCA_038089715.1 Veloporphyrellus conicus
TCACTATTCAAGATCAGCCTCACTTTGAGTGCCCTTGAGTGTTTGATCCTAATATAATTTTAAGACTTCTACTCAACTGCACTTCTCTGCTTATTACTTTCCCCTTTGCCTACTTGTGCCCTTTACTGCTTGTAGTTTCTCTTCACTATATTATAGCTGGGCTCTAGGCTTAAGGAGCTAGCATTTAATTGCTTGGTGGTTATCATAAATAAATCTGGGACTAGCATCTACCCCATGCTATAAGTAGCTTCTGCACTATGCATATGGTTATTTGGTATTACAAATAAGAATAACATTGCTTGACTTGGATAGTGCACTACCAAGTGTGAGACCAGTACATGTGCTAGCTGGCTGATTCATGTGATTACTGGAGACTATCACATCTAATATGGGACAGTATTTCCCTTGCATGTAGTCAGTGCTATTTAGTTCCCCCCCTATATCTGATATAAAAGTATTTTGTTCCTTCTATCCTGAAGCCACTATTGGCTCTCAAACAAGTAAAATTGTAGAAGATATCATTGGATGGGTTGTCTTCTTGCCCATATAGGAGAGATAATTGATTGCCTTTGAAATTACTATATAACTTAGAGAGTACACCAAAAGAGGGGCATTATAGTTGGAAACACATCTAGTTGAGGATTTCTAACTTTATACCTATCAAGTGTCTAGGCTTCTTTTGGTTCTCCCTTTGAGAATTGATTGAGATCTCACATTCTCTTTTCTTTTTTCATATTCCACTCCCATATATGATATGCTGTATCTACTCATTTTGGGTTTAGAAGGCCACAAAATGCTCATCTATCTGCATTTGTGAGATTGTATGTCTAGTGTGAGATCTCAAACATAAAAACAATATGTCACAATTATCTATACATCTATACATATCCTAGCATGATATTGAATTCCATTGCCAAATCCTATCCCCTATCAACCTCATTGATTTTACTATCCCCACACCAGTCCATATGTCTGTCAGCTTAGGTGACATGTCCCTTCTCCAAGCTGCCCTCCCCAAAAATATCCCTATTCCCTCCTCTTGCCTGTCCACCTCTATTTCTGCCACATCTCTCACATAAGATCCATTGGTCACCTATCAAAGGGTTTTTAACCAATAGATGATCTTGAGGCAAGAATCCATATCTTAAATAGAGTAATATTGAGGACATCAAACCATCTCACCCATAGTAAAAAAAAAGGGCAAAGCAAGGAAATATGAATTAGATAATAAAAGCTCCAATATGGAAAGCATAGACTTAGCAGGATCTTTCCCACTAAGGATGCTGATAAGAGAATTTGTGACTAATTAACCACAGATCAAGTTACCAAAAAGAGAACCTACTCTGCCAAGCAAAATTGGCAAATCCTTTGCTACAAAACCAGATATATTCAATGGTAACAAGAAGAAGTTTATTCAGTGGTGGAGGGAAATAATCCTCTATATTGTAGGATTTAAAGTGGAGTCCTTAGATGGGCAAAAGATTTCTATAGTGCTCTCTTATATAAGAGGAGACAATACTACAGGACAATATGCAGATCTATTTGTCTAAAAAGGAAGAGAAGGAACTAAATGGGAAGACTTTAAAGCCAAATTGGCAACAGTTTTCTAGCCTACTGGCTTTCAATGTTAGATGGAAAAGAAGCTATTCACTCTGAAATAGAAATTGAGTGAAGTTATTGAGGACTTTATAGTTCAACTCAAACAACTTATTTTGGAAGCTAAGTATAATTTCCAGAATAATAGTTGCCATCTTGTATCTATACTAAGAAATGGGGTATATAATAACATTGTAGAATATATTAAATATTTGAGGCCCAGGCTCCTCAATAGTGAGGACTTCAAATGATGGGAATAACATCTTATCAAAGTCAACCAGATTCTATGTGAAATCAACAAAAGAAAATACACAAACAATATTGTTCCCTAGTAACCCAGATGCCCATTTTGATAAAAGAATACCATCTTTTCACCCTCTTCTTCCTCTCCAAAGCCCACTCCCACTCCAAACACTGCTTTATCTGCACTAGTGCACCTAAATCAAGTTGGCACCTTTAGGGGCTAAGAGATCCCACTAGATCTCATAAGAGCACAAGCTAAAGGAAAGTGTTGCCAATGCAGCAGCACTTGGCTATGCAAAGAACACATGAAATCACTACAAACAAGAGTAAGAACCATGGACTTTTATGGGGTAATAATAAGGTTCACCAATGCAGATAAGTTGGCTAAATAAATACAAGCCATAAAGAAGGGTTTTGTCAAAGAATAGTAGATAGCCAATTATCTACCTGTCCAAAAGTCTCCATAGCACATTCAAATAAATATTCTTGTCTTTCTGAACAAATGTGTGAAATGACCAAAGAAGAGGAAACTAGTGGTTAGTCTACTAATTCTCTTAAAGTAAAAAGGAAAAACAAAGAAGTAGTGATATCTATTAAGGGATCTAAGGAAGCCACAGGATATAATCTCACAAGCATTGAGGATATTGTAATCAAACCACATTTTCAAAAGTTAATTGATACTAGTCTATTAATGATCATACCAAAAGGATATTATGAAAGGACTGCCCCATAATCTAGCCTAGCAGCCAGAGTTTATCAGTATCAGAGCAGGAGTAATTGATTATGACTACCAAGGAGTTGTGAAAGTTCTCCTTTTCAATCACTCAAAAAAAAAAATTGGAGATCAAAAAGGATGATTAAGTGGCCCAATTAATACTTAAACAAAATAAAACTCCAAAAGTAATTGAAACTGATAATCTTGATGAAATAGAATGAGAAAATCAGGGGTTTGATTCAATAGGAGTAAATACCATTCCTAGTAAGCAGACTAAGTCTAAAAATAAGTCTATCAAAGTCATCAAAGTACCTGGATCCATTCAGATCCTAAGGAGATCTCAAAAGCAAGTGGAAGAAGGTCCCAATGTCTCTGATGAAAAGATTTCCTGGATAAACACCATTAATCCATGGTTTATCAGATGGATAAGACAAGTACAGTAGTCCAACAAAAATATACTGAACAGGCATTAAAACATTTATCATTATTTATATACAAATTTTGAAACAGAGAGGTTAATAAGTCACTTATCGATAATCTCAAGAATCTAGCAGATCATGAAGTTAAGTTTATATTAAAGGAACTCCAATCCCAATCTTGATACATTAATAGATCTGTAAGAGATAACAAAAGAAATTTATTGAAACTTCTAGTATTAATCATTGCCAATAATAGAATAGAATATATAGTTAAGACATTAATAGACTCAGAATATATGGGATCCTTAATTGATCAAGGATTTGTAAAAGAGAAAAGGCTCATAACTCATAAACTTCCAAGGCCAATCCCCATCTATAATACTAATAGGATACTCAACCAATCAGGAAATATATCTGAGATTATTACAGTAGAACTCAGAATACTGGATCATTGCAAACAAATAGCATTGGTGGTCATGGATCTGGAAACAAATATTCTATTTCTAGAATATAATTGGTTGAAATTCCACAATCTAACTATTGACTAGAAGATAGAAAGAATCAAGTTTAGGTGTGAAAATAATTATACCATATCTAGACTTTAAAATATGGATGATGACAATGAAGAGCCCCACTTTACCAGGGCTATACAAAATAGAGATAGATACTTCTGCATAAAAAACAAGTATTTATGGAATATATCTATAAAAACCAATATAGCTACTGAAATTGCCATAGAACAAAATAAAGAAATAGGATCTTACCTTTAAGGACATTATACCAGTAGAATACCATAAATACAAAGATGTATTTGCAAAGGAAAATTTTAATAAATTACTACCAAGAAGACTCTAAAATCATACAATAGAACTACTTCCAGGTAATTATGTCATTGATTACAAAACATACAATCTATCTACTAAGAAACAAAAGGAATTAGATGCATTTCTTAAAGAAAACTTAAAATCTGGAAGAATCCACCCTTCCAAATCCTCTTTTACATCAACCTTCTTTTTTGTAAAAAAGAAAGATGGAAAGCTCTGCCCCATATAGGATTATTGGAAACTTAATGCAATCACCATCAAAAATTGATATCTATTACTAATTTCTAAGTTAATTGACAAACTAAAAACAGCCAAGTATTTTACAAAGCTCAATATCAGATGGGATTACAATAATATTAGGATGAAAGAAGGCAATGAATAGAAAGCAGCTTTCAGAATCAATAGAGGGCTATTTGAACCATTAGTAATGTTCTTTGGACTCACAAACTTACTAATGACATTTCAAACTATGATGAACTATCTATTCTGAGATCTCATTAGTAAAGGAAAAGTTGACATATACATGGATATTATCATGATCTTTTCCAAAACTTTCAAAGAGCACAGACATATAATAAAAGAAGTATTATAAGTATTATGGGACAATAAACTATACTTAAAATATATCAAGTATAAATTTGAGATCCTAGAAATGAAATATCTGGGACTTATAGTTGGAGAAAACCAAATCCAGATGGATTCTGGAGAAGTCAGAGTCATAGATGATTGGCCAACTCCAACAACAAGAAAACAAGTTAGAGGTTTTTCAGATTCCTCAACTTTTACCAATGGTTTATTAAGAATTTTGCAAAGATTACCAAATCATTAAATATTCTTACATTGGAAAAAAAAGAATTCAAATGGGAAGAGGACCAATAAAAAGTATATAAGGAATTAAAAAAGGCCCTCACAACTGCCCTGGTACTTCATATGCCAACTAATAATAATCCATTCTGCATCAAAATCAATGGATCTGGTGTAAGACTAGGAGCAGTTCTTATACAAAAACAAGATGAATAATGATATCCCATCACTTACATTTCCAAATCACTTAGCAAAGTAGAATGAAATTATCATGCAGCAGATCTAGAAATGGTAGCAATAATATCCACTTTTAAAGAATGCCATTATTATATACTTGATGCCAAACATTAAGTGGAGATACTGACAGGCCACAATAATCTAGCATTCTTCAAAAAACCTCAAGATCTCTTCCACAAACAAGCACAATGGCAACAAAAACTATAGGAGTATAATCTTAAGATTATCCATCACCCCAGGAAAATAAACTCTACTGATCTTTTATCCTAGAGGCCAGACTTTGAAAAGAGGGTAGAGCTTGACAACAAAGCTCAAATCCTATTACCAGAGTATCTTTTCATTCAGATTGTGGCCCTTGAGAGTCAGATGGTTAGCCTGCTAGTCCAAGAGATCCCTTTTGCAACATAGAAAATAGGTGGTATGCCTACCAATTCTATTCATCAGGACATCAAGAATCAAATTCAAAAAACCCAATATTTAAGGAAAGTATGGGCTGTAAAAGGCCTAAAAAACAAAAAACCCAGATGAAGGGAAATCAACAGAGTCTTATACTGGAGGGATTTACTATATATCCCAAAAAATCCTTCACTTCAAGAAAAGATCCTTATCTCATTATAACCATCTGATAGTAGGATATTCAGGGGTGTAATGAATAGTAGATCTGATGAAAAATTAATATTGGTGGCCTAGTCTAAAAAGAGATATAGAAAAATATATCCAAGAATGCAATGCATGTTAATAAGTCAAACCAATAAGATAGAATAAGAAAACTCCAGTAAATCCAAATCCCATATCAGACACTCCATGGGAAGAAATCTCTATAGATCTTATAGGACTAATGCCAGAATTAAATGAACATGACATAATCCTAATAGTTATGGACTATCTTACAAAGATAATTTATTTGTTCCCTATTAGTCAGAACATTTTGACAAAAGGAGTTGCAAAGATCTTTAGGGACAATATCTTCAAACTATATAAGATATCAAAATGAGTTATATCAGACAGAGGACCACAGTTCATATTAGAGTTTATACAGGATCTTTACAAAATACTCTAAATTGAAGTCAACCCTTCAACTTCCTTTTACCCTCAGATAGATGGACAAACAGAATGATGTAATACAGAAATCAAACAATATCTTCATATCTACACTAACTTTAGGCAGAATAATTGGGCAGAATGATTGTCTATTGCTAAATTCACTCACAATAGCAAAAGGACCAGCTTTCACAAATACACATCATTCATGCTTAACTATGGAAAGAAACCTTATTATGGGATTAGTCTTTATCAGGAAATAATAAATGAGGAGGCCAAGTAATTTGGAGAAGTGATGGAGCAGATGAGAAAAGCAGCACAAAATGTTCTAAAATATACTATAGATGACATAAAAAGATATCACAACAAAGGGGTAAAAACCAAGGAATTCAAAGTAGGGAATCTAGTACTATTGAAGTCCATAAATATTCAAATAGAAAGACCCTCAAAAAAGCTAGATGACAAATAATATAGCCTGTTCAAAATTCTTGAAAAAGTTGGCCTATCTACTTATAAACTAAAACTAGAAAAAGGCATCCATTTGATTTTTAACAAATGTTTACTCCATTTCTATAAGAAAGGAGAATTTTCTTCCCAAAAAATAGCACCACCACCACCCTCTGATATTATCAATCAAGTAAAGAAATATGAGGTTGAAGCAATACTGGATTTTAGAGAACAATAAGGAAATATTGAGTTTCTTATTAAATGGAAAGGTTTCCCTTAAGAAGAAAATGAATAAAAATGGGAAAAGATCTTCAGAATGCCAAAAGGGCTATTAAAGACCTTTACTGACTTCATCTGACAGCAGAAAGATCTGAAAAGACTACTTATATGAGGTACAACACCAACAATTTAGATCCTACTTGCCAATGTCCTATTTGCATTTCTCCTCTTATTTTCTATCCAAAATCCTCTCTCTTCTCTTCATCTGAATTCCTCAAATTCCAATCCCAGTACAATTACCTCCCTGATTCTATATTTGAATTCCTAGTATCCAAGGACATCCATCTTTGAAAAGAGGGTAATATTAGACTTTATTTTACTTTTTCTATTCTTGATTGTACTATAGCTTATGTAATAAGCATCATGTGACACATCATATGCAAGGACCTAGATCCATTCAGACCCATAATATCATATAACAACATTAATAATATAGTATCATATGATGCCTTATATTTACTATCCTGTATGTATAGTATATATGGACAAGTAGATAGGTATATAAGTCAGTCTATATTGTAGTTATTCCCTAGTCTTGGAATTATTATTCACCATTTGAGATCAGCCTTACTTTAAGTGCTCTTGAGTGTTTGATTCTAATATATACACATGTTAGCATGCATAAATCAATTATAATTCTGCAATAAACCTTTTTACATAGCTACTATTAAAAAGACAATCATCACATGTGCTGTGTAGTAGTACTTCAGTTGTAGGCAGCATCCTACTATGATCTCATGTAATAGTATATATAATGTCAGCTAACAAAGTTACAGATTCATTATATGCCAATAGACCTCTTCTCACTACTATTGTAGGGAGGACAATATATTCTAAAAGGCTATGTGAGAGGAGCTTGGGTTGACAAATGATCTGGAGTCACAATATGATGCTAATAGATAATTTGGATCATTTGAATTACTTATATGGTATATTAGAACTCAACCAAAATCTATATGCAGTGACTTTCTAGGCCAAGCACAAAAGCTTATCTTATAAGAATGAGCTAAATCAATAGAATATCAAGACTAGAGAATACAGAACTTGTCCCTATGTCTTATATATCTGGGTATCTCTATGACATATATGTTCATATCATTAATAAGCATAAATAGACAAACCAATAGTGCATTGAGTGTAAATGGAAATAAAACAAGAAACAAAGACAAATAGCAGAAATAAATAGATAAGAAGGGCATGTGTATATTGTATGATATAATATTATAGGTCTAGAATAGTGACATTATATGTTATGTGACCTTAGATGCAGATAATCAGATAAGATAAAGAAAAGGTGATAAATAGATAAGATAAAGAAAAGATGATCCAAGATAAGATGTGAAAGAGGTTCTAACATTATCCCCCTTTTAAGGATCAAATTCTAAACAATCAGAATTATCTGAGATAGTCTAGTATGTGATTGAACTCTTTTAAGTCCACTTGATTAGCAAGGTACTGCATCTAATTTTAGTAGGAGTTAAGAGCAAGAAGACATTTCTTTTAATAAGGTATTACTTCTTTATTAATAGTGGTAGTAGTTAGTTGATAGATATATCTACTGAAACATATCTTGATGTGTCTAATTTCTACAGAAGACAAAGTATTTATGAATTCTTTGGTATCAGGTGTATTTTTTTCAATGCAGGGGAATTTGACACAGTTTATATTTCTTTATCTTGGATAACTAAGCAAGGGAATAAAAAAGTATTACTCACTTGTTCTTTCTTAGCCTCTATGCACTCTTCCTGCTCTATATTGATGTCTTTGACTATTGAGTATCCCAGCAAGTTGGAATATGTGCTTGGGAAAGTGATATAAGGGGGTAAAGGTGGCAATTCCTTAATTTTCACTATTGAATCTTCTAGCCATTCAAAGTAAACAGTAGATATCTTCACAGGTTTCTTGCCTTTCTTTACTTTTGACATGGAACCAGTGCCAGTAGTAGGAGTCATGATTTGAGGTATCACAGACCTCTTATCTGTCCTTTAAGAGAGAATAGAAGCAGCAGCAGGGGTGGACTTGAGTTTGGTTGAAATAATCACTAGCTTCTTCTTGCAGCCTTAACAATCACATATAAAGTGTACTATGTTATGATAGAGAGTGGATCAATTCAGTTCATATCCCTGAATCATTTGGCAAGTAGCCTTTACACCTAGGTGGCAGAGGCCATCTTGATGGAACTATTTGATAACTTTCTTTCAAAGAGTCTTCTTGGATATCTTGATATTAGGGATATATATATTATCTTGATAAAATATCTGCTTGTAATCCTCACAATTATGATGACTTTAGTTCTTTGTTTGGCTGTTTCTTACCAGCCTCTTCTGATTATTGCTATCTTACTTTGCAATATTAATATCCTTGATATATTGCTTGATCTCATACTTAATCAAGCCCTTGTTGATATTCTTCAATACTAGATCTTTCTTCTATGCATTGGCATCAGATTTAGGATTGGTGGGTAAACCACCAGTTTCCTTCTCCTGGACCTTCAACTTTATCTTATTCAAATCATCTTTTAGGCTTATCTAGGACTTAGTCTCTTTTCTCTTAACTAGTTTCTTATCTTTTCTGATCTCCTTAGGTATTGCAGCTTATTGCTTTCTCTTATTGCAATGAATAGTCTTGTTCTCAATTTTTAACAGTTGAGGTGCCTTAGATGTTGAAACCTTAGGGGTGCCTTTATTGTTGGTGGTATGGACTCTTTGTAGATCCAAAGTGGTGGCATTGAGATCTCAGATGGACTAAATGAGTTCTTCAATATCATGATAAAATATTATGACATCTCAGAATATGCACAACTCAAAGTGAGGTATATGGGGAGTGTTAGAGGAAGAGGGTTTGTAGTTTAGACTCTTTGCAGAGAAGGATAGTTTAACATCAATTTTGGATGTGTACCCATTGAATAAGTACTAATCAGGATTGGCAGGCAAACTCCTAATTTCCCAATCAAAACCTTATAAACTATAGTCCTTGTCTTTATAAACAGAATCTGTTGAGGAGATTCTACAAATGATTTCTTTGTCATATAATTCTTTTTCATTATAGATGGACTACAATAGGCTCCCATATAGATATTCAGCAACTTTAAGCTATAAGAAGTAAGTACTGTGCTCTAAAAACTGCAGAGACATAGGCTCTGAAGGCAACTCATTATTGTAAGATAATTTATTGAATGTAACTGAAAGAAGTCATGGAGAGGCAGGGAGAGAGAAGAAGATAGTGGTCAGTGAGATAAATTCTTCCAGTAGTGGCAATAGAGCAGCTTCTTATGGTAGCTGCATCTGATGAGACTAAAAAAGGGTGGCCCTGGGCCCTATTTTTATTACTAGTACTATCATGGTCCAATGATCTCTTTTGTTTGAGTAGTACTTGGATCTTCTTAATGGTGAAGTAGTCCATCTATTGAGGTGCTGGGATAGAGTCTGCTAATTCAGCATCAATGAGATCCTTATATATCTCAAGTTTTGCATTTTATATATTGATCCTTTCTTTTAAGGACTATTCTTTGAGCACAAAACTATTGCCAGCAGCAACAACTACTGAATGTGACTTGGCAGAAGAGGAGGGGGAGTATATTGTTCTTCTAGAATAAATGCAGAAAGTAGAAGTGAATGAGTAGGTACATTGTAGCCTCTAAGCATCTCATGAGGACACTAGTATAGCTATCAAATGTGAAAGGATGGTGTAGTAAGATTTCTCAGACCTTTAAAGGGTCTGGTATACCTCTGAATGTGAGAAGGAAGAAAGGCATAATTTACATCATATGAGATAGGCATAGAGGATGATGTGCAAAAAAGTCAAAAAACATCAACTCATTTATTGGCACTACTAGCTCAGAATGCCCCTCTTTCAGCATATACCAGGAGTCAGATAGTATAATAATGGCAATCAAATAGTGCCTCCCTCAAAGGGGCAAAGGCCTAAATCATCCATCTAAAGCTTCTCATAGTTCTACTCCTAATACCTAGTAGTGGCTTTAGGGTGACTAGTATCTTGGTGCATGGTAAAGCACTTGTGACAAGGAAGAAGGAATTCCATTAAGCCTTAGGTCTGGCTTTGCAAGTGGTATAGAGCAAGTAAGGGCAAGTGAATGAAACACTTGGAGTAGAGAGGAATAGTCTTGGTATTATGTTAGGGCTCAATCTAAATCTATGAGTAGTGACTCTCTAGACCAAGCATAAAAGCTTGTCTTATGAGAAAGAGCTAAATTGATAAAATACCAAGACTAGGGAATACAGAACTTATTCCTATATCTTATATACCTGGGCATCCCTATGATATATGTGTCCACATTATCAATAAGCATAAATAGACAAACCAATGGTGCATCAAGCATAAATGGAAATGAAACAAGAAATAAAGACAAATAGTGGAAATGAATAGATAAGAAGGGCATGCATATACTGCATGACATAATATCATAGGTCTAGAATAGTGACATTATATGTCACATGACCTTAGATGCAGATAATCAGATAAGATAAAGAAAAGGAGATAAATAGATAAGATAAAGAAAAGGAGATAAATGGATAAGATAAAGAAAAGATAATCCAAGATAAGATGTAAGAGAGGTTCTAACATAGTATTCATGCTGCATAAGATGATGGGGAAAGTGGTTTGCTTTCTGTTCAGTGGTTGTGCTCAATATTGTTTGACATGTGTCCAGCTGCTTTCAAATGTCAAGCTTGAATCCTGCAAGGCATGAATATATAGTGGTAGTACTCTGGGACACCAGCTATGACTGGCACTACTACATGAACCAGAGTCCTTCAACAGCGTCAGTTGACGCATCATGCATCATGTCTCCGAGGTGAGACCGTTGTATTGAATGTTCGTCGTCAAGGTTGCTAGAGAGAAAAATGCTAGTGCTACTAAGGCTACCAGGTATTGTGTACATCTTTGTTCTTCGCCAAGTGACTCGGAGTGTAGGGATGGAATAACTATTCACATTTCGTCGGGCAACTCCGAAGTTTTGCCAGAGCTCAAGGACTTCGAAGCATAGACCACGCCTGAATTCGTTTTATTCCTTTCGGAGCTGCGGCCGTCTCTACGACCAAACCGGATGTAAGGGGCTGCCATGTGCCACGCTGCCGCCTCCTCTTCACACGCTGGTTACGTT
>JBBPLJ010000729.1:0-11635 GCA_038089715.1 Veloporphyrellus conicus
CATTTTACGGCACACACTGTCACCTAAATGAAAGGTGAGTGTCAGTAAAAGCGGTCTAACGTTTTCAGGTTGTCTCTCTAGCTGTAACGTCCACAGCACTTCAGGTGAGTGGTGTCAACATGAATGATTCCGCCCTCCGTGCTGAAAATACCAAGATCTTCTTGAACTATGCCTGTAACAGCCTTAGTACTACCCCCATTTCCGACCGATGTCCGCACTCACCCACTCCTTGTCATTGATTACAATTTACTTAAAGCCGGCGACCTGACGGAGCTCGGCCGCCTCTGGGAGGCTGCGACGTCAGTCGGATTTTGGTAGTAAGTAAACAAAATACTACATCCTAGAACCCAGTTCTTAGACCCATTTCCTGGTTGCACACGCACTTTGCATTGGTTGATAATGACACCTTCGGAATCCTAGCCTCAAGAACCACGGCACTGATCAAGAAGTGAGCGACATGTTCGACATGGGCGCCGAGACGATGGCACTCCCCCTCGAGGAAAAGATGAAGTTCGACCGAAGGGATGACGGTGGGGGATATCATGGGTGCGCATCAAGAATCATCTGCTCTGACATTGACCAACTCAATATCAGATATAAAAAAGCCGGAAGAAATGCGGCAGATGCCACAGGGTGAGTCAACTCGACCATCGATAATATTAGCGTCGTTCGTTGGGTTGAAAATCAATAGCCAACAGGACGCGGTCGAGCACATCAGTGTGTCAAAGGATGACGCGCTTGCGTTCCCCAATGTCGTTCACAGAACGTACCCAGCTCCGACCACCGCAGCCATCCCCACAGCCGTAGTCCCGTTCGTTCGTAAATCCCTCGAAGTCAATTATACGATCCTACGCATCTTCAATGATAAGCCGTGTTTGCCACAGGGCACGCTCGAGCGACTACATCCCCTTGAAGAGCATAGCACCAGTGTAGCGCAACTCACCAGGGCTCCGCCGATGCCTGGAAAGGCACTCGCAGGTAAGGTTGCGTTGGGAGCTCACACGGACTTTGGATCTTTGGTAAGTGTGCATACATTAATCTTTGCAAGCACAGACCAGTGGTAACGCTCGTCGAGTCCATTGTGCATAACAGGCTCGGGGGCTTGCAGGTAAAGCCACCCGCACACGGAGTGGTTTTATGTCAAGGTTCGTTTGCCTTTTCTACGCCTTTTCAAGCATTGCGTTCAGGAGACGCTGACATATAGCCTCTTCCCGGCCATGCGGTCTGCAACGTTGGTGATGCCCTCTCAATATTTAGTGGAGGCATCCTGCAGTCCAACATTCACCGCGTGGTGCCTCCCCCTGGCGCTCAAGGCGAATACGAAAGATGGTCGCTCGTGTATTTCCTCGATCCGGGAAATCTCAAAGTCCTCCGCGCGCTCGTCGAGGATAGTTCTCTTATCGCGGACGCTGTGCAGAAGCGTCCTAATCGCAATTTTGAGACTGGCAAGACCGCCGCAGAGTGGACCGCAAGGCGACTCAAGTACCGGACATTCAATAACACAAAGGTCAGTGAAACAGCGCCTGTCGATACAAGAGGATGCCACGTCGTTTTTTTTGTATATACTAATGTTGGTGAAAACTCAGGGACCTGAGGCGTGGGCAGCAGGTATGGGTACAGAACACTCCCCCACCGGAGTGTGATATGGTTCTTTTGGGGCGAACTGCGGTATCGAAATGACGGGATTGTGGATTATGGGCTCCTCGTATCCCTTTTTCATTTGCCGATGCTCTGTGGAAGGCAAAGGAGTGTTTTGGGTGTAATTATGGTGTATCGAATCCGTTCTAGTGTGCATTGTATAGCATGCGTATCTTGTCACTTTTATCCGCATTCCCCATGGCAGCAGGCACATTCCAATGCGTGTTCAGCATAGTATCCGATGGTCTCGTAGCCAATATGATCGCGATGAATCTTGGTTCAATGCTACTGCTGAAACACGGAGGCTGTGAAGAAATGGGTGTGGCGGTGTCGAGTTTCTTGGAGGCACAAAAATGTGTGCCCTCGACTCGATCTGGAGCCCCAACTTGCTCGATCAGTCGATCATCTCCGCGCTACACAGTGCCCACAATGCAAGCATTTTGGCCCACCACACGCTGATGGACTCCGTCGCCCGCTTCCACCCCTTCGAGCTTGTCTTGCGGACTATTTGTCATTAACCGAGGGCAAAGGGGTTCTCTTCATGAATGTGTAGTGCTTCAAACACCACTGCACAGATAAAGCCACGCTGGCTGGGCTCAGCCACCTCCAGCACGTCTTCTGCCCTCCCGAGATGCTCGTGACCGACGGGGGTTTACACTTCAACAAAGCAGACGTGAGAGCCTGGTGGGAGGCACACAGCACCACTCACCACATCGTCGCAGCATATGCACCGTGGGTTAACGGCTTCGTAGAGAACACCAACGGAAAATCGCCGGGCACTTCTGCAGCCCGGAGTCGGACGGTCAGCTCGACAATGAAGTCTGACCCGAGGACATCACGCGGGCCTGGCCTGACCAGTGGTGCGCAGCCTCAATGCCTACAATTCTCCCCAAAAGAGCTTCTGCTCGGCCTCATGGTCAACACCTCGTGCACTCCCATACCACCACAACAAAGTGATGTCCACTTGCATCTCGCCCATGTCGCCCAGCAACACTTGGATGCTGCAGACCTCGCCACACTCCACGCCATCAAACGGAAAACCTATTTCGACGACCGAGTCCTCACCTCTTTCTTTCAGCGAGGGTGACCTCGTGCAGGTATACTACGCCACATTTGAACATACGATTTCCACCACACGCAAGCTGCTGCCGCGATGGTCGGCACTGTGCTGAGTAGTCGAGCGCCTGAGCAATTTCTACTGTCTGGCCACGCTGGAGGGCATCCCTCTACAGGGTCTCTTCCATGCCGCGATCCTGCGCTAGAAGAGTCCAAGGAGGTGTATGCAGAGGGACGGATGGAGAGGAAGAGGATGGGATAAGCGAGGGCGAGGTTGTGGTGGGTGTAGAGGATCACGGAGTGGCAGGCATGGGTCGAGGAGAGGGCTTGAAGGAGAGGGAGACGGGACAGCAACCCCGGAGGAGGCACATGTAGTGCAGGGATAGGGGTTGAGGGACGGATCGAGAGGTGCAGCAGATACCGAGCGGAGTTAGCAAAGATTGAGTAGTGCGGCTGTGTAGAGTAAAGCCATTCCGCACTGGCAGCACCTCAGGTGAGTGGTGTTGAGATGAACGCACCCTCCCTGCTGAAAATGTACCAAGATCTTTCTGAATTATGCCTGGAACAACCTTAGTACTACCCCCATTTCCGACCGATGTCCGCACTCACTCGCTCCTTGTCATTGATTACGTGAAAGAACTTTTAATTTTTCTTTGTACTATAGCTTACGTAAGATATCACCTGACTAATCATGTGACCAATTACATGCTTTGGTCTAGGCCGGTCTGGACTATGATGTCATATGATGACATTGATGATGTAGTATCATGTGACACCTTATGTTTACCATGTGTATAGTGCGCACAGACCAAGTAGATAGGTATATAAGATAGCCTGTATCATAGTTTATCCCCAGTTTTGGGATTGTTATTCACTACTCTTGACAAGCCTCACTTTGAGTGCCCTTGAGTTGTTTTGCCCTAACATAATCCCAAAACTACTACTCTTCCGCACTCTACCTCACATACTTTCCTCTTGCCTACTTGCACCCTTTGTTGCTCATAGTTCCCTCTCGCTGTGGTTATAGCTGGTGTCCTAGGCTTAAGGGACTGACGTTCAATCATCTGGTGGTCTCTGTGAAGTGATCCAGGACTAGCACCCACCCCACACTAATAGTAGCTTTCATGCTACGCATAGTATTGTCTGCACTAGATAAGGATAAAGTTGCTATACCTGAATAGTGCACCACCAGGCATGAGACCAGTACATGTGCTAGCTGACCGGTTTATGTGATTACTAGAGACCATCACATCTGATACAGGGCAGTATTCCCTCAGCATGTAGCCAGCACTTTCCGGTTCCCTTCCCTCTACCAATTTGACGCACATGTGTTTAGTCCTTGCTAGACCCTTGAAGCTGCTATTGGCTCCCACGAGTAAAACCGTGAGAGACTATCCTCGGATGGGTCACACTTTTGCCCACTTTGGGAGGTGTGATTGATTGCCTTGGTAGTACCATCCAACTCAGAGGAGTACACTAAAAGATAGAATCCATGTAGTAAGGAATATGTACACCGCTTAGAGACGCTTTGCCATCCTGCCTGTCAAAGGACTGGGTACTGTTTCTATATTTGCAATTTTTGGAATTCCCGGAGTCTTCGTGACCTCAATAACCTTCTTCATCCCATTCCCGCACACGGCAGCATGTACCTTCTCATTTTGAGTTAAGGAGCCTGCAACGCACTCACCCATCCACATTCGTGTGACTGTACGCCTAGTGCAAGGTCACAAACGTGAAAAGCCACATTTCCCCAAGGTATCGCATCCCGACTCTGCCAAAATCTTTCCCTTGCCGCCCCCACTCCTCAACAAGCCAGCATGTCCTTTGCAGATATGTCAGCTTTAGCTGCTGCCCTCCCCCAAAATGTTGCTCTACCGCTGTCATGACCTGGCACATCTATACCTGTCTCTGCCCCCGAACAAAATCCTTTGGTAATCTATCAAAGGGCCTTCAATAACTGGATGTTGACGCAAGAAGGCCCTCCACCTGACTTGCATAATTTCTACAATATCCAAGTCTCTCCTTCCACTGTGGTCTCCCCAACCATCAAAATGGGGCTAAGAAAAAAAATACACCATTGGAGTTCTCCTCTGACGATGAAGAATCAGTTGTTTGCATGCCACATCCGGCTAACAAGGGATTCGCCACCAGTGGCATCAGAGTTAAGCTTCCCAAAAAAGCAAGTTACGACATGCCTAAAAAGATTGGCAAGTTATATGCCACGAAGCCAGAAATGTTCAACAGCAATAAGAAAAAGTTTATCCAATGGTGGTGAGGAGTAATCCTCTACATCAGCGGATTCGAAGAGGAGCCATCAGATGCTCAAAAAATCTCGATGATTCTCAGTTACATGCGAGGAGGTGCAGCAGGTCGGTATGCAGACCTGTTTGTACAGAAGGCACACGTCCCCTCATGGGACAAATTCAACGCTGAGCTTACAACCACTTTCCAACCTGCTGGCCTTCGATGTCAGGCAGAGCAGAAATTGTTTATGCTCAAATAAGGGAAGAATGATGTGGTCGAAGACTTCATCATTTAGATGAAACAGCTCATCTTGGAAGTAGGTTATGACTTCCAGACAAATGGACACCACTTGATGTCTATCTTGTGCAATGGTGCCCATAACGACATCATTGAATACATAGAGCATTCAAAGCCTGAGCTTCTTGACAGCGAGGACTTCGAACGTTGAAAACGGCACCTGATCAAAGCCGACCAAGTTCTACATGAAATTAATGAGCATAAGAGAGCTCAAAATATTCTCCCCACCAAGGTGCCATTCTGGCAAAAAAGAAATACCCCCTCCTCATCCACATCCTCTCCAACACCTGCTCCCTCTACTCCCCATGTCGCTCCGCCTCCAGTGATACACCCCAACCAAGTCGGAACCTTCAGTGATCAAGACGCCCTGATGGATCTCGCATGTGCCCAGGCCGAAGGAAAGTGCTGCCAATATGGTGGTGCTTGGCCATGTGCAGCACACATGCGCCCAAGGAAAACTTCCGCCATAAGAACAATCAAGGTATGCAGAGTTGAAATCAAATACACAAATGCCAAAGAGTTGGCCACTGAGATAGAAAAGATCGAGGCGGATTTTGTAAATGGATAGTAGATAGCCGGTTGACTACTTGTCTGAAGAATCATTTTGTATCACGATGCTTTAATAAATATTCACCTCTTGGAATTGTTGATATGAGTGAAAAGACTGAAGAGGAAGAAACAGGTGGTTCGCCTGCCGATCTTCCTAAAGAAATTAAAATACTTAAAAGGAAAACTGGTGGTAAGCCTACCGATTCCTTGAAAGTAAAAAAGGAATATAAGGAAGCAGTGATTCCAACATGAGAATCTAAGAACGCTGCTGGATATGACCTTTCAAGCATTGAGGATGCTGTGGTAGAACCCCACAGTAAGAAATTGATCAATACCGGCCTTTCAATAGCCATTCCAAAAGACTGTTACAGCAGAATAGCGCCAAGATTGGGATTGGCAGCTAAAAAGTTTATTGGAGTGGGCGCCGGTGTGATCAATCGAGATTATCGTGGAGAAGTCAAAGTTCTCCTTTTCAATCATGGATCTGAAACGCTTGAAATCAAGAAGGGCAACCGAGTAGCCAAACTAATACTCGAATAAATCAAGACTCCTGAAATATAAGAAACTAACGATCTCGATGAGACAGACTGGGGCAAACAAGGTTTTGGCTCAACTGGAACATCCACTCTTCCCAGTAAGCCATCTGAAACTAAGAGTAAGATGGCCGAAGTCCTTTCAAAGCAGGTCAAAATCTTGAAGAGATCTGTGGAGAAGTTAGGTGGTTTGCCTGCCGGTTCTTCCACTAGTGGAAAGATCTCTTGGATGAATACTGTCGATCCATGGTCAATAGAATGGATCACAAGAGTAATCCGAGAAAAGAATGAAGACCATGCTGTCAAACATCTCCTCTTGTTCGTCCATGAGTCAAGAAGACGAGAAGTTGGTTGTGAGCTTATCAACGACCTCAAAAGATTAGACAATAAGGAAGTCGAATTCATTCTCAAGGAACTCCAGTCTCGACCTAGATACGTAAATAGGTCTGTTCATGACAATAAAAGAGACTCACTTGAACTTCCTATAATGATCATATCAGAAGATTGAACAGAATACCAGGTGCAGGCACTAATCGACCTAGGCTGCACTGGATCATCTATTGATCAATCATACATCAAAACAAAAGGGCTGACGACCCACAAACTACCCAGACCTATTCCAGTCTACAATGCAGATGGTACCCTGAACTAATCAGGAAATATCTCAGAAATCATAATTGTTAAACTGAGAATCCTAGATCATTGCGAACAACTTGCACTCACAGTGACTGACCTTGGAACCAATGTTCTATTCCTCGGTCATGATTGGCTCAAATTCCACAACCCAGCAATCAACTGGAAAATGGGTAGAATTGAGTTCCGATGTGAAGGAGATTATACCATGCCTGGTCTCCAAAACATCGATGATGAAGACAAAGAGCCCCATTTCACCAGGGCTATACAAAATGGTGATAGATACTTCTCCATTGATGTAGTTAAATATCTCAGAAATACCTCAACAAAGACGAATACGGCAACTGAGATCACCACTGAAATGAATAAAGCCAAGCAGGATCTAACATTCGAAGATGTGGTCCCTAAAGAATATCATGAATACAAGGATATGTTCACAAAAGAGAATTTCAACGAACTTCCCCCCAGACACCCATGGGACCATGCCATTGAATTATTGCCTGGCGATCATACAATAGACTGCAAGACTTACAATCTATCAACCAAGGAACAAAAAGAACTAGATGCATTTCTCAAAGAAAACCTTAAGTCTGGAAGGATCCGCCCTTCCAAATCCCCCTTTGCTTCCGCCTTCTTCTTCATTAAAAAGAAGGATGGCAAACTCTGACCTGTGCAGGATTACAGGAAATTAAACGCAATCACAGTCAAAAATCGCTATCCTCTCCCACTTATCTCTGAGCTAATTGACAAGTTGAAGTCCGCTAAATACTTCACCAAGCTTGATATTCGGTGGGGATATAATAATATCTGCATGAAGGAAGGAGACGAATGGAAAGCAGCTTTCCGCACAAACCAAGGGTTGTTCGAACCACTAGTTATGTTCTTTGGATTGACCAACTCTCTGGCCACTTTTCAAATGATGATGAATCACTTGTTCCATGAGCTCATCAGCAAAGGCAAAGTCGTCATCTATATGGACAACATAATGATATTTTCAAAGATGATTGAAGAACATTGCCAGATAGTAAGAGAAGTACTTCAAATACTATGAGACAATAAATTGTATTTGAAACACACAAAGTGCGAGTTCGAGACCCTAGAAACTGAGTATCTTGGTCTCATCGTCGGAGAGAACCAAGTCCGCATGGACCCCGGAAAGGTCCGAGCCATAGATGATTGGCCGGTTCCAACCATAAGGAAACAAGTTCGTGGATTCCTCGGATTTCTGAACTTCTATCGGCGATTCATAAAAGATTTTGCCAAAATCGCATGGCCCCTGAACATCCTTACATCTGAAAAACAAGAGTTTAAATGGGGACCTGAACAACAAGGGGCATATGAAGCCCTTAAAAAAGCTCTAACATCTGCACCCGTATTACAAATGCCGACAGATGACAATCCATTCCGAATCAAGACAGATGGATCAGGCATGGGAATTGGTGCAGTTCTCACCCAAAAACAAGATGATCAATAGTATCCGATCACCTATATCTTAAAATCCCTAAGCGAAGCTGAAAGGAATTATCATGCAGTGGATTTAGAGTTAGCAGTGATCATGTTTGCTCTCAAGGAATGGTGCCATTACATTCTCAGCACAAAACACCAGGTCGAGATTCTCACCGACCATAACAATTTGATGTATTTCAAGAAGCCCTAAGATCTTTCTCAATGCCAAGCTCATTGGCAACAGAAACTTCAAGAATACGATTTAAAAATAAGTCACTGCTCCAGGAAAACAAACCCTGCCGATCCTCTGTCCCAGAGGCCAGACTTTGAAAAGGGGGTAGAGCTTGACAACAAAGCTCAGATCCTCCTCCCCAATCATCTTTTCACTCAGCATGCGGCTCCTGAGAGTCAGGTGGTTAGCCCATCGGTCCAGGAAACCCCTACTGAGACATAGGAAACAGGTGGTTCGCCCACTAATCCTGTTCACAAAGAGATCGAAGCTCAGGTGAAAAAGACCCAGCACCTTAGAGAGAAATGGGCACGACAAGGCATTAAAGAAGGCAAGCCTAACTGGACTGAGGAAAACGGAGTACTTAGATGGAAAGACATGCTTTACATCCCTGGTGATCATAAACTCAGAGAAAAAGTGTTGATTGCACACCATGACCACCCCCTCGCTGGACATTCTGGCACAAGACGAACGGCCGACCTAGTCTGAAATAGATATTGGTGGCCCACCCTAAGGAAAGACACGGAAAGATACACCACTGGATGTGATAAATGTCAAAAGGCGAAACCAATTCATCAAAATCACACCACTCTGCTGAATCCACATGTAGCCCCTGAAAATCCATGGGAAGAAATTTCCATTGATTTAATAGGCCCAATGCCCGAATCTAATGGTCACAATATGATCCTCACAATTGTCGACCGATTTTCCAAAATGATTCACATATTCCCAGTAAATCAGAATATTACGGCAAAAGGCATCACTAAAATATTCAGGGACCATGTGTTCAAACTACATGGGGTACCAAAGAAAATAATCTCAGACTGAGGACCTCAATTTGTCTTGGAATTCATGAAGAGCATATATGAAATGCTCCACATCACAGGAAATCCTTCCACGGCTTTCTACCCTCAAACTGACAGTCAGACCAAATGTTACAATGCGGAAATCGAACAATACCTCCACATCTATACCAATTACAGACAAAGCGATTGGGCCGAATGGTTGGCATTTGCTGAATTCGCTCATAACAGCAAAGTCACCAGCTCGACTAAATACTCCCCATTTATGCTGAACTATGGCATAGAATCTCACTACAGTATAGATTTATGCAAAGGAAAATCTGTCAAGGAAGCTAAGGAATTCATGGCGAAAATGAAAGAAATGAGGGACACCGCACAAGCATCTTTGGAAAAAGCAGCTGCGGACATGAAAAAGTACCATGACAAAGAGGTTAAACCCAAGAACTTTAAAGTTGGAGATCTTGTCTTACTTGAATTGACAAACATTTGAACTGAAAGACCCTCTAAGAAGCTTGACGATAAAAGATACGGCTCCTTCAAGATCATTAAAAAGGTTGGCCCATCAGCTTACAAGTTAAAACTGGAACATTCATGGAAGGGCATCCACCCAGTTTTCAACAAGTGTCTTCTCCACCCAGTTTTCAACGAGTGTCTTCTCCACCCATACAAAAAAGGAGAATTCGATTCACAAAAGACTCCACCACCTCCTCCTCCTGATGTTGTGAACCAAGTAGAGGAACACGAAGTGGAAGCCATTATTGATTCCAGAGAATGATGAGGACAGATCGAGTTACTTGTCAAATGGAAAGGTTTCCCTCATGAAGAGAACAAATGGAAGAAGGAAAAAGACCTCCAGAACACAAAACAAGCCATTAAGGACTTTTATCACTTGCATCCTACAGCAAAAAGATCGGAAAGGATAACCCATATGAGGTATAATGTAAACAGTCCCAATTCAATCTGCAAATGTCCTATTTGTGTTCCTCCTTCCATCCCCTATCCTAAAGCCTCTATATTCTCTTCCCCTGAATTCCTCTCATTCCAATCCCAGTACAACTGCCTTCCCAACTCCATGTTTGAATTCCCAGTTGCCACGGATGTCAACCCTTGAAAAGGGGGTAATGAAAGAACTTTTAACTTTTCTTTGTACTATAGCTTACATAAGATATCACCTGACTAATCACGTGACCAATCATATGCTTTGGTCTAGGCCAGTCTGGACTATGATGTCATATGATGACATCAATGACGTAGTATCATATGATACCTTATGTTCACCATGTGTATAGTGCACACGGACCAAGTAGATAGGTATATAAGACAGCCTGTATCGTAGTTTATCCCCAGTTTTGGGATTGTTATTCACTGCTCTTGACAAGCCTCACTTTGAGTGCCCTTGAGTTGTTTCGCCCTAACATTATGACCTACTTAAAGCCGGCAACTCGGAGGAGCTTGACCGCCTCTGGGAAGCTGCGACGTCGGTCGGATTTTGGTAGTAAGTAAAAGAACACCATATCCTGGAACCTAGTTCCTAGACCCAACATTTCCTGGTTCCATGCACTTTGCATTAGTTGTTAATGACATCTTTCGAATCCTAGCCTCAAGAACCACGGCGCCGATCAGGAAGTGAGCGACATGTTCGACATGGGTGCCGAGACGATGGCACTCCCCCTCGAGGAAAAGATGAAGTTCGATCGAGGGGATGACGGGGGATGTCATGGGTGGGTATCAAGAATCATCTAGCTCCGTACCCTCATCCAGATGGCGCTCGTCAGGTATAAGAAAGCCGGAAGAAAGGCGATAGACGCCACGGGGTGAGTCAAATTAATCACCGACGATATCAGCGTCGTTCGTTGGACTGAGATCAAAATTCAAATGATAGTCAACCGGACGCCGTCGAGGCCTTCGGCGTGTCAAAGGACGACGTGCTCGCATTCCCCGATGTCGTCCACAGAACGTATCCAGCTCCAATCACTGTAGCCATCCCAACAGCCGTGGCCCCGTTCGTCCGCAAGTCCCTCGAAGTCAATTATACGATCCTACGCATCTTCAATGATAAGCTGGGTCTGCCGGAGGGCACGCTCGAGCGACTACACTCTCTTGAAGAGCATAGCACCAGCAGAGCTCAAGTCACCAGGGCTCCGCCAATGCCTGGACAGGCGCTCGCAGGTAAGGTCGCGTTGGGAGCTCACACGGACTTTGGATCT
>JBBPLJ010000730.1:0-11609 GCA_038089715.1 Veloporphyrellus conicus
GTGAATAACGTTGATTCAGGTTGTATCACTACAATCCTTGGACGGATACTGCACAAGGAGTCTGCTCTTCCTTCCACCTGTTTCGTCAGTGTGGTTCCAACTTCTTTATGCAGCGCTTCACAGGTATAACTACTACTGTGGCTGAGTTCCTCGCTACACGTGTTTTCTACCTTCCTCCTTCTGCTTCGTTCTCTCTATCTGCGAACTTGACGGGCCCTGTCACTGCACGCGAGTTTGGGACTTGGATGAAGGATCTTCCTTTGCTGTTGTCCGAATCCACACCGCTTGGACACCCATTATCGTCATGTCCTCCCTCACGACGGCCTTCGTCTCGTGCAGGCGGCCGCACGCCAGTCGCCCACGCTGACAATTTGTCCCGAGCTCCTTCATTTGAAAGGACTGGGTTAGGCTTGGGGATAGTATCCGAATTCGATATCTCTGTCGTAGGGGAAACGGAACCAGCCCCTGGTACAGTCAGTCTTGTGACAAATCTGATCATGGGACTGTCTCCTGTACCGGCTTCCCATAGTGTGCCTCTCCCGAATCATCAGACACACGTTCCACATTCGCCTTACACCCGCATTCCGCTTATACCACAACGTTCTTCAGTACATGAAGCAACCACCTGGGTACGAGATTGGCAACCCCAGCCTTTTAACCTGAATGTCTACGGACGCGGACATTTAGGTCCGGATTTCGCCTCTTCCAATTCCTTGGTGTCTACTTCTGTCAATAACAGTCGCTGGCGCAGCTCAATGTCGATGAGCGTATCGAGTGCCAAGAGCTGGGGGGCACAAACTACTGGTAAGACATCGAGCCATAGCGGAATCAACAAAGTTTACAGGAATGGTGAGGAGCAACATGATACTCCTAAGAATATCAAAAGTGAGTTTTGCGTGACTCTCGCCCCAACGTGTACATTGATGCCACTGGTCCTGAGTTATGTCCGGTGTGCCTTGGAAGCTGGATGACTTACCACGTCAGCTTTACCCGAACCCAGTCGGAGACACCTTCGGCAAGCCCCCCCAGCGCGTTCGCAGGCCCAAAGATCCCAAGCTTGACACCATCTCCGAGCGATTGGGCTCACCTCAGAAGCACGCTATTTATCAACATCGTAATGCCACTACTTCCACCACTGATCTTGATGGTGTCCGTGAGGCTGAATCAGGTAGCGACGGTGTACCGAAGAAGGTCCAGAGGAGCCTGATCAACGTAGTGGCGAAGATGTTCTCCGTTCTAAGGCGGTAAATATAACGTTAGCCACATACTAGATCCATGTATTTTGATGTGTCGTGGCTAGAGAAAGTGAGGAGAGGTACCACGAAACAGGACCCAAACTTTTTCGGTCCGCGGCCCCTCCCGAAACTGATTCAGAGGCCAGAAGCTGACAGTTTTGCGATACAGACAGCGAAACTCGGTCCCAAGTCATAGGAGGAACTTCTGTGGGTCGGGTAGTGGTTGTGGCCGTTTGACACCACTCGGTTTACCACAGAACCAAGCTAACCGTGTCACTGAATTGAAGACCCCTGTCCAGTCCCAAAAATACGAAAGGCTCCGGGCACTCTTTCTACCAGTTACAATGAATCACTGAGAGAAAAGAGGTTAGAAGGGCAATGAAACGCTATGTCTCAAGTCCCAGCGGGCGTAGAACCAGGTGCAAACGGGCGTAAGGAATCTTCTTCAAACTTGGGATAGTATACTGCTTCCAACCATTTCCCTCCACTGTGATTCGACGTCTTGCCAGTGACTTGTGCCCAACTCAGGCTTGATATACTAATCAACGTCGCCATCGCGCTGCCTGCACTAAATGTCGTCGACGTCGAGCTATGCCGGCTACTCTTATTGGTAGAACTAGACATCAGGGAATTGGAAGAGGCGAAATTCGGACCTGCATCTCGAATCGATTGGGAAGTGCCCCACGAATCGATAGAGTATCGCGGAATCGCCTTATAGAAAGGGTTGTTCACCCGACTACAGATAGGCAGTGGTACCGAGGACACGATGCTTCCGGGTTGTACTTGCTGTCATTGGTCCTCACTTGAACTGTTACATGGGCCAAGGCGAGATATGTTGACCAACGAAATCAAGCACTCGTTCATGCGTCCTGACTAGGGCCCCAGTGGTAAATTGTTTGCAAATACTGTCGTGCTTCTTGGTCCCACCGTTCTGTCCCGGAGTTCGATCAAGAGAGACGTAGGGTAAAATATTTACGCAAATGAAATGGAGTGAGAGTAGATGATGGAAATGGCCGCCGCTCCATCTAGTCTGCGGTCCGGGATTATCATCAAGCCCATTAGGTACATACGTATGATATCGCCTGTATTAATTAGTGAAGCAATGTGCAACAGTCCATTGATAATGTAATTTACAATAGACTATGGAAACACGAATAAATGAAACTTTCGCCCGAGGGGCAGTCAGATGTTCAGATATCAAGAAACCAAATGCCGGCAGGGCTTGGAGCCTCACCAAGATCAAACCACGCCACTTTCCCGCTTCTGAAGTTCCCTCGCAGCGACAACTCTATCGTATGACTCCTTCAGTGGGCTTCCGTGCGTAAGAATAGACATATGGGCGCTCAGATAAGGAGGTGGCAACAGAGGATGAACTGCCTCCAAGCCGACGGTGATGCTTGCAGGAGGAAAGTGAGCGGTGTACTGTGGAGTAGATGGACGGGTCGTCGGAAGATAAGCCAGCGAGGATAGTGCTTGGACAGACGACGAAGAGCTGGAGGACATCGAGGAGAGTGTTCGATGGCGGTCGTGTGTTCTCCCTAGGAAATGGGACTGGATCTGTTGTTGACTCGGAAGCGTAGCCACCGAACGCACAGAAGAGACCGAGGTTCGACGATTGGGTGCAGGTTGCGCGTATGTTGTTGTTACGCTGGATGGCGAGGTTGATAGCTTCTCGGTCTGATCACGACCTGGTGACGACACGGGAGATGCTTCCGAGGTGACCGTCAACGGAGCGAGGGGTACCACTTTGGGTGACATAGGCACGCCTTGACCAAATGATTGTCCCCGGATCAGAGGGTGTGGACGTAACGGTGCTTCTGATCTACTAGTGGTAGAATGCATAGAGGGGGGCCGCGTCATGGATAGACGCTTGTGCGATGGGTGGTGCGTTCGATGAACAGGGGAGGTAGTCGCCGAGCGTGTCTCCGTGGCGCACGGTTCAGTGAAGAGAACGTGTGATTGAGCAGCTGGCTCCATGTGGCTAGATAGTGGCGTAGCCGCTGTTCGGAAAGCTTGCGATGCACGTGTGGCTGACGCCGATGTCTTCGCGGGCGTCTCTGGAGGACGGATGGTCGGCACGCGAGACAACGACTGAGGCTGCGCCCGCGGGGTATCTGGGCGAGGTATGAACTCGTCGACGGGTGGGCCCGCGGGTATGGACTTGCGTTCGTCAACGGGTGTCTGGCCGCTGTCTGAGCCAATGCTATTTGGTGTCACAACACCGCTTTCGCTGGATACCCATTCGTCGTCATCGTCGTGGGCAAGAGCGCTAGCAAGAGTAAAACCGGTTTTGGTTTTTCCACCCTGCGGACGTTCGGTGGGTGGTGGCGCATAGCGGTGAGCCTGTAAGTGTTCTCTAGGGGCCACCCGTGCCGAGCTGTTCACTCGTCGGAGGGGTGATGTGTTTCGCGAGTGCGACTGGGAAGGGACAAGGGAAAAAGATAAACCGACCGAAAAAAGTGAGATAATTCAAGGGACGTACTTCGTGTACAAGACCGGCTTTCTTTGTTTTTTCGGGCTGCTTTGGCAATGGCGAATCCTTCTGAGTGAAGTGTAGATTCAGTGCGGCCTTGGAGGAACCGGTCGAGGAGGAACGGGAATGCGTGCGGGGAAGACCCGTTGCACCTGTACGATGAGCCTTTGGCGCCATGGACGAGAGTAGTGCGAATTGGTTCTCCGCCATTTGCCGCTTTATATCGCTCACACTATGGTCCTTATCGCACTAGACCACCTTTCATACGATGGCGATGTCGACGAGGGATGGGACGAGGCCGCATCCAGGCCACGAGCTAGAAGGAACTCGGTCCACTTGTGGAGTTGAGGCAGATCAGTGGTGTGCTGGGCCTGAGATCAGCCATCCGAGTCAACATTCTCACCAGTGCAGTTCACAGACAACGAAGGGCCGTACCTCGTGCGGTCGTAGTGCCTCGATGTTTCTATTTCGAATCACCTTCCACCCGGCAGCACGGGCTATGTTTCACGCAACGTGTCCTGTTACAAACGTGCTTCACGCCAGCAATTAAATCACTGCCAGGGATCATCACGGGTTGTACTTAAGTTAGTCTGTATCTGATTAGATTATGGCAAAATAGTTCCCGCGTGTTGCCCAAATCAAATAGGCTTCATCTCTCGACGCTCACAAGTACAAACCGTCATCATGGAGAGAGTGCAGTTTCAACAAGAGCAGGCAAGTTCAGAGCAGGCTTCCTTTCCCAATATGTCTCATAGAGCAACCAGATGCTCGCGGAGCTCAAGGACCTCGTCCAGAAGAGTCTTTTTACCCAAGTGCGTGCCGCGAAAGCTAGCCCTAGAGTTTCAGCATCGGAACAACTCATGCCTCGTATCGTGTAGGCTGAAGTGAAGCAGATCTTGAAAACACGGACTCAGTTCGAGACAGCTCTCGTGCGTCGAGTTGCAAAAAAGAGTGATTTTTTGCGGTATGCCGCGTATGAAATGGGCCTCGAGCAATTGCGACGGAAACGACTCCAGCGGCTGAGTATGTGCTTGTCTGCATCCTATGTTTTCAATCAACAATGCCCGTGTCACTTCCAGATCTTCCGAAGTTAAAAGCGACGATATCAGATTATGCACTCGTTCGAAGGCAGTTCCAAATATTTGAGCGCGCACTCAAAAGGTTCAAGTCGGATGTTGGGCTCTGGATCCAGTACATTCAGGTGGCAAAACGCGAAGGAGCACGCGCTCTGGTGGGGCGAGTCACTGCACGGTATGATCCAGTGCTTTGTGACTAACATGGGACTGATCTCGAGGGATTACTTAGTGCTCTGCAACTTCACCCTCATGTTCCCTCCTTCTACATCTTGGCTGCATCACACGAGTTATCGCACATGTCGCCGTCTGCCGCTCGTTCTTTGCTACAGCGTGGGCTTCGACTAAATTCAGACAGTGTGGACATGTGGAGGGAATACATCCGGATGGAACTTGGTTTCGTCGAAGGGATGCGAAGACGGTGGAATGTTCTGGGAATTAATACGGATGACGAGAAAGCCCTAGGAGGGAAAGAAGTCAGGCCCGACATCGACATCGGCAATGACGGCAATGATGAAATCATCGTAGTAGACGAACAGAGAGAAAAGCAACCGGACGAAGTCATAGCCGCAGAGAAGGATGGTCAAGAAGGCGAAGCTGCACGCAAAGCAATCATGGATGGTGCTATCGTCAAGTCTGCTTTGTCAAGTGCAGCAAAAGGTGCGCGTCTTTATGCTGCTTCCTTGCAATAAACCTCATTAGGTTATTATGAAGCATTGCCCAAAGTAGAACTCTTCGTGGAGCTCGAAGCACTCGTTCGCAGTTATCCATGTCAGCTCCGTCTTCGTATGACACTATTGGACCATTTCTATTCCCTTCTGCAAGAAACCTTGCCAGATGATCCTCGCGCAGTCCGAATGCATGCTACCAGGCAACTCCGTGAAATTAACCTCCCAAAAGAAGACGGTAAAGACGATGATACCCTTTTCGTGGATGGTGAAAAGTTAATCGACGCTCTCCAATCTGCGAATGAGCGACTCACTATGGCTGTCAAGGCCTCCTGGAAAACTTCCACGAAAAGCGACACCACTACTCATCCCGACATGTCAGAGTTATATGCTGATTTTGTATTGGAATGGTGTCGGTCTCCGACGCTCGAGCCCAGCTTGGTAAGACATAATCGTGATATTATTCTTGTGTTTCTCTGGATAATCATGACTATATCACAGAAACAGTATTTAATCGTGTCTCTACAGGCTCTGGCACAGGAACCCGGTGCACTACCAGTTCTGCAGGCCACACACGTCCGTTTACTCTTGCGCGACAACACATCACCGAAGAGAACATTGAAATTTGCCAGGAAGTATTCGGGCACCTCTACTTCTGCCGATGTATGGCTCGCCCGATTAGATGCAGAGAGTGCGTGTGACCAAGGCGATATCAAGTCAGCCTGGGCAGCTGCGCGAACTACAGTGGTTGCAAGCCAAGATGTTAACGGCGCTGAAAAAGTCTGGCTGTGGGGACTTGACCACCAATCAATTGACACAGGGGACCAGCAAACTACTTACGAGGTAAACTATTCCCTGTGCTCATGGTTCTCGTCATTAATACGAGTCTGCTACGCAACGAAAGGAGCTGTTAAACCATAGCATGAAAAATTCGGCCACACGGACTATCCATGAGACCTTGCTTCTCCGATATGCTTCCGATGTAATATACCCTCAGGGGAGCGACGGGGCAACGCGTCTCAAGCTGATACGGCATATAGCCAACGCGTATCTCCCTACCGCAGCCGTCTGGGAGCGTGTCTTCACTCTCCAACGTACGCTCGACGACCTTGCAGACAAACCGCTCCTTCGCGTGGTCTACGAATTCTGGCGAGCTCTGGACGCGATTTCGGCAGCGTCAACCTGGGCTGGGTGGCTGATGGATCATGGAGATGGCAAAGGGGCGACACACGTCATCTCAAGTACGATGGTACAATTGGATGCTAAGGACAAGACGCGGTTGACCGAGGCGTGGAGTTCAAGGCTAACGGACAGTCAAACGGCGGATGATGATGACGTTTCCGGGGAAGACCTTGCCTTGCCTTTGAGACTGGAGGCAAGTTGAAGTGTGCCAGCTCTCGGCCATTCAATAAGCTCGGCGTGGGTTACCAGCAGGATATACAACATGTTCTCTGGTCTACATGACAAAGAGTAATGTCGAGCATGTCAAAATTTGGTACCATGGACGAGGTATGAGTAGGTCGACGGGCGATCCGTCAAAGGCTGAGGTGATAATGCAAGTAATAAGTACAGGAGCTGTTGTCTACTCGTCTGGCACCTCAATCTCGCCCGAGTTAATGCCATCAATGATGTCGTGAGGAGGCCGACCATCGACCGTGCACCCAATGCTCTGAGCAGTTCCCAGGATCTCTTTTGCGCCACCTGCCAGATCCTTTGATAGTGATTTGCTCTTCATCGTCCGAGCGATGTCAACGATTTCGTCGAGGGTGACGTTGCCAGAGTGCTTGATGTTTTTCTCCTTCTTACGGTCACGGGGGGGCTCTGTAGAGAAGCTCAGACAGATCCAACTGAGACACAGCAGCGTCGTTCGCACCTTTCAGAGCTCGGATGACAAGCGAGGATGCTGAGGGCACGACAGAGACAGCCGCTTGCCGGTTCTGGATCGTCAGCTGAACGGTGACCCGTAGACCCTTCCATGCAGACGTCGCTTTTGCGATATCTTCTCCGACCTTCTTGGGGGACTAGAGAGTGTCTCAGGACGTGCCAATCGGTCTAGCGCAAAGGCAACACACCAGACCAAGAGGACCGATCTTGGGGGCAAGGGCGGACGAAGCACCGACTTCACCACCTGTTGCCCGCAGGTAGATGATTTTGATTTCGGAGGGGTCCTGAGAGACTATGAGCACGCACAACGATGCGTTGGACGATTAGACGGGCTTACGAATTTTGGGGCCATGTCTTGAGGACGGCGAGTCTGGGATGTCCGTGGAGAATAGGTGGGTGGCTAACAAAATAAGGTTCAGATCCCGCCGTGGTGCTGTACAGTCGGATGCCGTCGAGCCGAAGGTATTTGCTCCGCTTTGGCTTGCCTTGAAACTTGGCAGGCTGTCGTCTTATCCACAAGCCAATTGAAGGCGGTGAGTGCAATGGGTGTATGGACACCGCAGGAAGGGTCGCTTTACCCGCTGCATTCGAAGACACAGATATAGATAATCTTGCTTTGCTGATAGGTAATCACTTCTCTGCCGTCGGTGTATCCTCCACGATTGATGTCTAAAATGCTACATCGAAGCTGACATGCTTGAACGATTGATCGCGCATAATGACCGAATACCCTTGCTGCCGTATGTTTATTCTGATGTTCACGTCTTCCGAGCTTCTTTGATCCTTTCATTCATCTAGCGAAAGCCTGACCCGATTTCATTCGAGATCGGCTCCTGGCATCACCGTGTGCGATTACCTTCGTCGCATAATTCGATTTACTAAGGTGGAGGTATGTCCGTTCCCTCCCTCTCCTCACCCAACGAGCGACATTACATCTAAACAACTTTCTCTCCCAAAGAAATCATGCCTGTTACTCATTCTCCACTACGTCGATCAGATTTGCGCACGGATACCACTTTTTACGCTGTCTTCCCTCACTTGTCATCGATTCATCATCGCCTCCATCACCGTCTGTAGCAAGGGTTTATGTGACACATTCTGCACTAACAGCCTCTACGCACGTGTCGGTGGCATTCCCGTATCCGAACTCAACGTCCTTGAACGCGAGTTTCTCCGCATGATCGATTGGCGATTAACGGTTAGCACGTTTTCCTTGCCAAATTCAATCCCTCGTCATCCACCTCTACCCCGCTCTCCTACTCCCCCTTCACCTGAACCCTCTTTTCTTCCTTCTTCTCTCGAGGTCTCTCCGCACTTGTGCTGGTCTTGACGTGTCTGCCTTTTTTTCTCTTTCTTGGGCTCCCTTCTCTTTGGCCACGGCGCGTCTCAGTGCACACGCGAGGTCCTACAAGAATACTACATCAATCTCGTGCGCACTGACAGTAGTGGACGATTTTTCATTCCTGGTTCGCCGTCAGTGGTGGAGAGCTCAGTCTCCTCGGAAAGTGATCCCGAGAGTGCAGTATCGCGGTCGCCCTCCCCAACGCACGGCATACGGCTCGCCGTCACCGCTATGCGCTCGTCATCCCAACGCGAGCCGTCGGCCATCCTCATCGATACAGCTCTCACGCCCAGGGTGCCCCAAGTCCCTACTCTCGAGCAAAATATGGCGTTTGCGGATTTGCAAAACTCGCTTGGGGGAGGAGGATCTGGCATTCCCTTTGTGCGATCCTAGATAACGTAGGACAGTACTTGCATATTTGGATATTGGGTAAGGAGGAGCAGCATCGGTCTTCCCACCAGACACTAGCATAGTAGTCCCTCATTTTTGTGTCACACATGCGAATTGGAAGATGTGCAGTAAAAAACAAACACTAGTATCTTGATCACCGAAACAAAAGAATGACTGCGATTTACAGTATTTGCTATGCTAGTAACGTGTTATGAATGAAATGAGTTCAATAGAAAAGTGTTACAGTCCTGTTAACTGATGTGAAGAGCAGTGATGGACAAGGAGCGTGGTTTGGTTTTGTAGGCTTTCTGAGAGTCACGGACTCGGCCAAAGAGAAAAGATGTCTGCCTGTGCAAAAGCTGAGCACACATCAACAGGCAGAACAACATTGACTTCGCACCGTAAGTATGGCTACCTAACAATACACGAACGCGAGCAACAGCGAATAGGACAAACGGCCATGTCATATGCAATGCCAAGAACCTGCATTGTGCACAAGAGAGAACCACACATGAGCTCCCAATCTTCAAGAGAGTACGAAACGAGAAGCAGGGAAAGGTGTGAGGATGACAAGGGTCCATGTGACTAACATTACATTTACCGCCTCAGAGCGGAGAGCATCTTCGCCAGTGCGTTGATCTGGCCCTTCTGAACCTTCTTCGGTACACCGTCGCTCCCTGATTCGGCCTCACGAATACCATCAAGATCAGTGGTAGAAGTAGCGGCATCGCGGCGTTGGTGAACAGCATGTTTCTGAGGAGCGCCTGGCCGCTCGGAGATGGTGTCAAGCTTGGGATCTTTAGGCTTACGAGTGCGAGGCTTGCGCTGGGGGGGCTGGCCAAAGATGTCTCCGACTGGGTTCGGGTGAAGCTGACGCGGTAACTCATCCAGTTCCCAAGGTACACCAGACATGACTGAGGGCCAACGGCATCAATGTACACATCGGGGCGAAAGTCATGCCAAACTCACTTTTGATATTCTTAGGAATAGCTTGCTGCTCCCCACCATTTCCGTAAACCTTGTAGCCTCCGCTCTGACTCGATGTCTTGGTTTGTGCCCTCCAGCTCCCACTCGATACGCTCGTTGCCATCGTACTGACGCTACGTGCGCTCGAGTTACTGTAGCGTGTGAACGCACTGGTGGATGTGCTCGCGCTCGAAGTCGTCGACATCGAGCTGCGCCAGCTACTCTTGTTGGTAGAACTAGATACCAGAGAATTGGAAGAGGCGAAATCTGGCCCTGCCATCCGAGTCGATGTGGGGGATACCCCACGAGGTCCTCTGCGCTCGATACCGTTCCCATACGATCCGGAGTTATGTCCGTGTCCGTAACCGGAAGATGTACCTCGTACATTGGGGAAAGGCTGGGGTTGTCGGCCACGTGCCCAGGTGGTTGCTTCGTCTGCAGGAGAACGTTGTGGTGTGAGTGGAGTGCGAGTGTAAGGTGAATGTGGGACATGTGTTTGATAACTCGGAGGAGGAGCGCTGTGGGGAGCCGGTACAGGAGACAATCCCATGATCAGGTTTGTCACATTACTGGCTGTACCAGGAGCTGGTTCCTCTGCGGAAGAAGAATGACCCTTTCCCCCGAAAGAGAGTTTCCACTTGGAAGTTTTCTTCGCGACAGCAGGGGCAGCAGACGATGAAACAGGTGAAGCCAACGCATCCACAGTAGGATGGGAGTCGATCAGGACCGTGGGAGCCTTGGAGGACGCAATACTGGCCGTCCGACTGATATCGATGACTGGCAACGACACAGGGCCAGAGGGTGGTGGCAGGGAAGAGCGCGACACCAAACTGATCTCTCTGGCCAAGGTTTGCGAGGCAGACGCAAGTACCTCCAATGTCTCATCAACGGCACCATTGGTAAACTGCTTGCTCTTCCGTGCTCCGCGGCGTCCTCGTTTCTTCGTAGAGCGACTGCGCCCATTCTCCAAGTCTTGTTCGGCGTCCATATCTAGCTCCTCTGCAGGCTCGACCTCTTCAATGACTTCGATATGGGAGGGTTTGAGCATTTCACTCTCCGTTTCCTCTACAACAGAGACATCCAAATCATGTACTGTCTCCAAACCGAGCCCAGTCTTCTCAAATGCAGGGCCAAATGAAGGAGCCCGGGACAAGCTGCGAGAGTGGATAACTGGCGTGCGGCCGCCTGCGCGAGACGAAGGCCGTCGTGAGGGAGGACATGACGATAATGGGTGTCCAAGCGTTATCGAAGATGTGGAGATGACACGTTTGTGGCCTGTGACGGGGCGACTAAGCGGTGTGGATTCGGACAACAACAAAGGAAGATCCTTCATCCAAGTCCCAAACTCGCGTGCAGTGACAGGGCCCGTCAAGTTCGCAGATAGAGAGAACGAAGCAGAAGGAGGAAGGTAGAAAACACGTGTAGCAAGGAACTCAGCCACACTAGTAGTCATACCTGTGAAGCGCTGCATAAAGAAGTTGGAACCACACTGACGAAACAGGTGGAAGGAAGAGCAGACTCCTTGTGCAGTATCCGTCCAAGGATTGTAGTGATACAACCTGAATCAACGTTATTCAC
>JBBPLJ010000731.1:0-11577 GCA_038089715.1 Veloporphyrellus conicus
GCTATTGATTTATCTATTTATACTTATTGATGATATATATATATATATTATAGAAGTACTCAGATATATAAAACATAGAGTAGTATTCATATATTCCCTAATCTTGACATTTTATCAGTTTAGTCTCTTTCAAGTCAAAGACAAGCTTCCATGCTTAACTTAGAGAGTTACTACTTTAGGTTTAGATTGAGTTCTAATATAGACCTAGACTTCTACTAATGATATATTCCAAGATTCAAGTTTTTCTTGTCAACAGCTAGTGTTCACTTAGTAGTAGGACAAGAACTAATAGAATTCTGTAGTATATATCTAGTAGTAGATTGCTATACAAAAGATAAAAGTATTAATTGCATAAGAAAAGCTAAAGTATATCCAGAAAGGAAACTAGATATTTATATTATAGAGCTATCTAAGCTATGTATACAAATGGGGAAACCACTCATAATAAGAGATATGAGGTGAAGAGATAGTTCTAGAGAATTAGTATTAGAGATAAATGAAAGATAAGAAAAAAAATAGAACTTGGAGAATAATGACTAGTCAAAGATGAGAGCTTCTACTAGAGAATATTCTGAAATATAATTATAATCATAAGTATATAGTGAGGAAAGAAATAATCATTCATCAAACAAAGTCTCATTTATTATAACATTATCCTTATTATATATTTGATTTTTTAGATTAAGTTCTTCAAGAAGATTGGTCTTCTTCATTCCATTCCTCTACTCTAATATTGTTGCTATCTCCATATTGACATTCTGGGAGTTTATAACCTTTGCCACCATATTTGGTACAAGTTTATCTAGAATATTGGCAAGGGTAGTATCTGGAAGCATGGATATAGCAAATTGGACACTAGTATTTGAAGCAATACCATTGATGATACCCAAGTTGGTAATAGTATCTACAGGTAACTTGAGGATAGAATGTCTCTTTATAATTATTCTTATGGTATATTTAGTAGAGAGTTGGTAAGTTGAGATTAGTTTGTTCATTAGCTATAGATGTATTAGTTGGGGATAGTAGAGAGGTGGTAGAGTATGATAAAGAATCTGGGAAGGAGATACCATAGATTAGTAAGGAGATGGGCCTAAAAGTAATAACATTTTTTTTTTTCTTTGATTGTTAAAGCTGAGATGCAATTGGCATAGATGGAGCTAGAAGGGGTATTAAATTGGAAAAAGAAGCTTGGGGTCCCTATTGAAAAGAAATCTTGGGTCTAAAGTCTTTGGGGTTGGTATAATAGTGGATGGTCTACTCATTAGTAAGTAATATAATAAGTAGAAGAAGGATATTGGTGATGTGGTGGAAGAGGAGGTGGATAACAACTTCTTTGATACCTCCTTGAATAAGGATTAAGAGGCATAGAATCTCTACATTTGATAGAGATTTGCTGAGAATAATATAAATGGTAGTATTAGTGGGAGAGTGGATAGTAAGGTGGATAGCAAAGACATAGGAGAGGAAAAGTCTATAAAAAAGAGTGATTTGGTCTGCAAGAATTAGAAACCATCTGATCTCTTTGTAATCTCAAATTTATTAGTAGGCAGTGGATTTATTGAGAATGGCTTTGAGTAAGAGAAGTTGGATATATGTTGGAAGTTAGATAAGATAGATTGGGTGAGAGAAGATAATGTTGTTCCAGAAGAACTTGAGATTAGGCATAGGCAAAGATTATTAAAAGGCATGAGAGATATGTATTAGATATTTCATGGAGGAATTCTAATGAGGGTAAAGTTATTCAGATGAGATCTCTTATATTTATTCAGAAGATTAGTAGTGTATCTAAGATTGAATTCAGATTCCCAGATGTTCTCACCATTTCTCATGCCTTTTTACATGATTAGAAACTACTAGCAATCTTAAGGCCCTCTATAGGCAATAAACTGCTTGACTTTATAGTGACTCCAAAAACTGTTCCAATAACTAACCCTAATGCAGTGCACAAAGCATACCACATTAGGGTTAGTTATTGGAACAGTTTTTGGAGTCACTGTATATTCTTCATCTCCATCTATTATATTTGATGATAGTGATGTGAAGTCAGTACTGAACTGTGAGTTTTCATAATAAAGAGATAAGAGAAAAGCATGAAAGATATTGTAAATTCTTCATATTGAAGGAAGTCAAAGTTCAAATGATACTAATCTGATCTTTTTATTATCTCAAAGGATTCTTTTCTTTTAGGTGTGAGTTTTTAATTGAGGTAGAAGATTTAGATATTTTATCTATTTAATCACCTTTGTTGCCAATCTTTCATGAAATTAGAGAGGAGGGGAATCCCTAGGCCATTAATCTCCATACTTGCTCATGAGCTATATTTGCTTTATCTCAAGTAGCATCCAAATTTGATAGATAAGTTTCAAGGGTGGAGAAAAAGGTTTGTCTGATAGAAGAATATGCTTGGGGTTTAAAATTATACCAAAGAAAAAAAGAAGAAACTTTAGTAACAGAATGGGAAATAAAATTATGATGGAATTTAGTAAGAGGAAAGTACTCTATTCATTTATATGATTTATTTATATAAAATAGACAAAGATAAGTTTCTAATTCTTGATTAACTCATTTGATTTTTTCATTGGTTTGGGGGTGGTAAATAGAGGAAAGTGCTAATTTATATTGAAGGAGATGGATAAGTTTATATTGGAAAGCAAAGGCAAATTAAAGGCCTTGATTGAAGATGATTTTGTCATAAAGTTTAAATCTTTTATAGATATAGTTAAGGAAGAGGTTGGTAACTCCTTCAGCATCAATAGATTTGGTGCAAGGGATAAATAGCATTCTCTTACTAAGTTCATGGTCTATTATGACCATAACAGAGTCAATAGAGCTGACAGGGGGAAGGCCAGTAATATAGTTGATGGAGATTTGCTAAAAGAGTTAGATAACATAGGAAAAATGGAAAGAAATAGGGGATATATGGGGTGGGTATATGCTTTAGCCCATTGGCAAGTGGTATAATTGCAAATGAAAGTGCAGTAGTAGGTAAGGATGGAGAGTCACCAATAATTGTGTTTAAGGAGGGCACAAAGGTGTATAGTATTAAAGTGGCTTTTAATAGGGAAGAAATGGAGGGTGGAGACAAGATTATATCAAGTAGCCTCTGGAATATATTGCTAGTTAAGATAGAAGAGGAAAGTACCATTCCAAGAGAAATCAGAAGGGTGGAGTTGCCCAAAAGGTTCATTGGTAGCCATTATTTAGAGGATGGTAAGAATAAAAGGGTTGGAGATGGTAGAAGATACTAGTTTAGCATTAAGTACAGTGAAGACATTGTTAACAAATAGTTTGGAGGGGAGTATAGTTTGGTCAATATTATTAGAGGAGATGTTAATTGAATCACAGCAGAAGAGGGCATTAGCAGGACCCATGGTAGTTTCTTTTTGATAAGAAAACTAGAGGTCAAATTCCATGAGGAAAAATTGATAGCAGACATAATATTAAAACAATTTCTAGAGTGTTTTGAAAAGGTGGGTTTTTATAGTCAGTGAGGATGGTTACAGGATGATGGACTCTATGGAGATAGTGGTGTCAATCTTCAAAAGCAAGAATAATAGCAAGGAGTTCTTGATTATATATAAATGGAATAATTTTGTTTTAATTCAGAGAAGGTGGAGGAATGATATATGACCAGATGTAGGTTGCCATTGCCATTAGATTGCATGAGTACTCCACCAGAGGTGGTGAAAAAAGCATCTGTCATTATATGATAGAAAAGAATTAAATTTAAAAGATGGAATATAGAGGTGAATCAGAAAATTTCTTTTAGTTTGTTAAAGGTGGTGAGTTATTTGTCATTGAAATCCCACTTGATGGTTTTCTTAGTGAGGTTGATGAGAGGTTGGGCAATAAGGGAAAAATTGGGAATAAATTTGTGATAGAAATTATAAAAGCCAAAGAAGTTTTGGACTACTTTTATGGATTTGGGAGATTGCCACTGATTAATAGCAGTGAGCTTGGTAGAGTCCATCTAGAGAGAGCTATGAGAGACTATTATTTTCAAATACTCTATAGTAGGGGAGTTGAATGTGCACTTGAATAGTTTGCAGAACAACTGGTATTCTCTTAGTCATTATAAAATCAGATGGATATATTAGATATGGTCATTGAAATTGGCAGAGCCAATCTCAAGGTCATCCATATAAATTACTAGCCATTCTTTGGGAAGAAGATTACTGAAGATGATATTCATAAATACTTAAAAGATGGGTGAAGAGTTGCTTAGTCCAAAAAAAATACATTTGGTTTAAATAGGCCATCAGAGGTGATGAAGGTAGCTTTCCATCTATTCTTGGATTTGATGCAAATATTGTTATATCCCCAACAAATATCCATTATGGTGAAATATTTATATCCCTTAAGTTTATTGACAAAATTGGTGATTAAGCAAAGTAAGTAGGCATTTTTGACAAATATTTATTTAGATACTTATAGTTCTAGTATGGTTAAAGATCACTGGTTTTTTTTTGAATGAAGAAGAAAGAAGAGGTCTAAGGAGATTTTAAGAGGGAGATTATACCTTTAGCTAGATACTCTTTGATAAACTTTGAGCATGCTTCTTATTTGGGCTTAGTTAGAGAATAGGGCTTGGTATATTGGAGAATAAAGGGATTTGTTGTTTTGATTTCATGATTCTATGGTTGAGCTGGGAGGAGTCCAGTGATCTTCTTCTCCTTAAATATATCAGCATAGTCTTTATAGTACTTGGGCAGAATAGTCAGATTTTGATGACTTCTTGAGCAATGGTAGTAGAAAAGGTTACTTTATTATAATATTTCCAATGATTTCCATACTAATATTTATAGGCTTTCTCAGTGATCTTGTTTGGGTCTTTCTACCAATATCTGAGGAGAAATCACTATTCATCATTAGTAGTAGGAGTTGGGAATGTGACAGTTCTAGTCTTCTAGTTGATAATTGAATTATTGTCAGCTAATCAGAGGTATTTTAGGATAATCCTATTTTTATTCCTTATGACAAAGAATTTTACTTTTTATTATATATTGTCTACCCAAGCATTGAGTTCAATGGCAAATTGAATTCATTCTGTAACATTTTCCATTCCATCTATGTTTATAGCTTCCCTTGGTTAATCAATTTTAAAGAAAGAAAGTTCAAGTTTTCTAGCTAAAATGGAATTAATGAAATTATTTGTGGTATCAGAGTTTATTAACACTTTATATATTGAAACTAAATTGGTTCCTTGTGGTACTATGAAAAAAGGAATTTTTATTGAGTTCCTGACACTAGATGTTATAAGAGATACTTGTTCTAGAAGATTCATTGTCTTTGTTTAAGACTCCTTTATTAAAAATCCTTTTCTATTTGGCCCATCTTGACTCTGGCCACAATAGTTTCCTAATCACTCTTTGATCTATCTCTTTTCTATTTGTCATAAATCATTGTTAAAGACTTGAAGATCTCTTTTGGATTCTATTTCTTTTTGAGAGTGAGAGTTCAGATATATTTAGCAAGATTCTGGTTGATATTATCTATTTTCATTTCTTTAGACTACAATAGTTCATTAGAGATGACAGATACTCTCTGAGTAGTGAATCTGGCCAGGTTTCAAGGAGGTTGGAAAGGTAGAGGTTAGGAAAAGTTTCTAATATTTTCTTCTTCTAGATAGTTTCTTGTGCTACATTCTTTTTGATTGTATATAAAGCATCTTTCTTCTTTGATTGCTCTAGCTTGATCCATGGAAGTTTGATATCATTTTGAAATAATATAGTATTAATATCTATTGCATTGGGATCTTGAGCTTTGTATTTGCTTCCTTTTCTACTTCTTTCTCTAATACTTCCATAGAATCACTGATTCTTAACAGCCATAACCTTCTTATATTGGATAGTATAGTTGATTGCTTTTTCCATCCACTTTTCAAGGATATTGGGGATATCTTGTCCTTGGTAGATCTACTTGATGATTTGGTTCAAAAAGGGAGTTTTTTGATATAGTGGTGGATTCTAGAGTTTTCATTACTAATTCCAAACTGAGAAATGAGTAAATTTACCTTATTATTATAGTAATCAGTCTTAGTAAGGAACTATCCTTTTGTGCAGATAGTGGCTAGTTTATTAAAGGCTTTGGTGGTGGTTTCATTAGAGAAGAATGCTTAAAAGAATCATTTCTTAAATTCAGCATAGTTATCATTCTTTACTTTGCCATTTGTTACATCAAGTTGAAATCCTTCAACAAAGTTAGGGGCTTTAGTCATGTGATTTAGACAGATAGTGATTTTGTTGGAATCTAATAGAGGAGTATAAAGTTTAAAGTAGACATCTATACTTTCAATCCATATCTTCCCATAAGCAGACTTTCTAGTGAAGTTCATTAACCATTGGTTCATTATCTTTGCTGCTTTGTATAAAAGAAGGTGGGGGATTAAAACTCAATTGATTCAGGGAAGTAGAAGGGTATTGAAGTTAGAGGATTCTAAGTCTTTCTTTTCAGACTCTTTTTTTGAAATTGATAAGATCCTCAACTTCAGAGTTGTATAGGAGTTCATTCCACTTGAAGAAGAATAACCAAACTCTTATTTTGTTTTTTGGTGATATGGCATTAATGTATTTGTTAAGAACTTTAATTCTCTCAAGGTAAGTGGAAGGTCATGGCTCTACTGGGTATACTCCTAGTACATTGTGGATAGAGATAGACATTTCTGATGATATCACTCCAGAGATAGCTATGGGAGTTGACTTTTTTTGATGCTTCTTTACTACAAGTTATTTTTAGAGAGAGAGATAAATATCTATCTTTTCTTCTTTTTCCTTTCTTTTCTCATTCTGAGGCTATCTGTGCTTCTCTGACCTTTTGGGATGCTTCTTGTTCTTCAGCCAGTTAATATTTCTAGACTTTTCTAATTATTTGCTTCCTTTCTTTTAGTGGAAGATTGATAGTTGTGGTATAGTTTGGTACTCTGTTACTTAATGGTAAGAGCTCAAAGGAAAAGCTTTTCTTTTGTTATACTCTAAGTAACAATCTGCTAGCTGGGCTCTATATCAAACCTAGACTTCTATTAATAATATGTTCCAAGATCCTAGTTTTCCTTATTAACAGCTAGTATCCACTTAGTAGTAGAACAAAAACTAATAGAATTCTGCAGTATGCACCTAGTAGTAGATTACTAACAGGAGATAAGAGTATTAATTGCATAGCAAAAGCTAAAGTACATCTAGAAAAGAAACTAGATATTTATATTATAGAGCTATCTGAGTTATATATATAAATAGGGAAACTACTCATAATAAGAGATATATATAAGATGGAGAGATAATTTTAGAGAATTAGTATCAGAGATAATTGAAAGATAAGAAAAAAGGTGGAACTCAGAGAATAATGATTAGTCAAAGATAAGAGCTTCAACTAAAGAATATTCTAGAATATAATTATAATCATAAGTATATAGTATGGAAAAAAATTATTATTTGTCAAATAAAGTCTTGTCTATCATAACACCAACTAGAAGATGGACACACTTGAAATATTAATAAGCAGGCCCTATGATAATGCCTGGGGCATTAATGATAAATATATTATAGTTCTTCTGACTATTCTTTATATATGATGCACTCTTTAACTGTGATTATAAATTGAAGATGTATATCATATTTTTCTCTAAGCTCCACCATCAACAAGTTGACCCAATTATATATTAATCTTATAAGCTCAACCAATAACTATATTTTCTGAACTTTAAATCAATAACTATATATGTGGAAAAACCATGGCTCCAAATCAAATTAGACCAACTATAGTCTAATTATAAGCTGCACTATCCATATTATTCTTGACTGCTTATATTTGATGACCTTGGGCTATATAAAATCATACCTGGCAGACTTATACTATCTTTACCTTTAGCTATATTATGGAGACTCTTGAATTTAGCTGCTCTATTATTTGAGGCTCTTCTTCTATATGGTTAACTCTTCCTCCCTATCTTATTCCTCTCACAAGAAAGACATATATTTAGCCACTATATGATCAATGAGTTCACTATTAGTGTGAAATCTAAAAAAGAGTATAATCTTGTGATCTGTATTTTGTATAGATTCTTGTGGTGTCAATGCTAGTCATTCTCTCTCACTTCTATTCATTCCATAAGCTCTCTTCATGATCCATAGTCATATCTGCTATTTCAATCTCTTATTCATAATAGTTTGACACCACCTTCAACAAACTCAAGATCTCAAACCATCTTTTCATATAACTTACTATTCTATTCTGATGACAGCTTTGATACTCTTTTTCCCACAACTCATTCACTAATCCTACTCTTTCTTGATTGATAGATGGATCTGCAATAGAATATATGGTTCAAAGGTTTATCCATAGACATAGATAAAGCACTATCAAAATTAACACCCTAATCCAATGTGACTTAGCAATAATGGTAGGATGCCATGATGCACATGTTTAATGTGTTTGATAATTGGATTAATATAATGAACCAGTTGCAAGTGACTATTGCAGGTATGCTACAAAACATCACTGCATAACTAACCAATTTAACTACATAGATAAAGTACATATAATAAGTAGCACCAGCATTAGTATCTACTTCCATCTCAACTGCTGTGACAATCATCAGTCCATTGGGAACTGTTCATATCAAGGGACCATGTCAGTTCACTGGCAAGGCCATAGATATTGAAATATTCCTTAACAAAATCAATAATAATGTTTATCTACAGTATCACTTCCTCATAACTGATTATGAGTAATCATTATTTATGTTACTATATCTTGCTAATAACAACCTAAAGTCATGGTACTAAGCAATCCAGATCTCAAATCCAAATCTACTTAATAACTGTAATGCTTTTATAGAAGATTTCTGCCTATATTTTGGTAATTCTAATCTGAAATCATTTACCTACCATAAAATCAAGGTATTATACCAAACTGGGTCATATGTAGCCTATGTATTGTGATTCTATGAATTGGTGGTATATTTAAATTGGACAGACAAGTCAAAAATTATAGTATTTTATAAAAGCCTTAAGAAGTCTATTCATAATCTTCTTATTATAGTATACTCTAAATCTACCCAATTTAATGAGTTTGCTAAAATCTGTATCAAAATTGACAATGTTATTCATGCAAATGAGCTTAATAAGTGCCAAGCTAAACCTAGTAATATATTAAGGACTACTAACAACTCTACTTCATAATAGACCTCTGCTATTTAATCCCAACCTCAACCATTTATATCAGAGAGCTCATTTCTACCCATGGGTGAGCCTATGCAAATTAATGCAACAAAAACTGAGCATAGCCCACTTACACAAATCAAATATAAATAATGTCATGCCAAAGGCCTTTGCATATATTATGGAGGTTAGCACAAAATTGCTAAGTGCCCAAATATATTAAAAGTAGCTAAAAAACACTTTACTGACAAGCAGAAGGCTGCTCCCCAAGTAGGAAAAGCTTAACCAGAGTCTTTTTAGTCTTAAACTCTCCAGTTAACATAGGAATATATCTTACTATTACTTTAATAGTCTTAGAGCCTTTTTATATTCATTTTTTGATAGATGACTATACTCTCCATTCTCTACCCTCTCCTCACTATATTTTTTACTGCTAATTTACCTATATACTCACCCTCTCATTTTTTAATTTCTATTCAGCTCTTCTTTTCTAATTACAAACCTATCTTAATATATGCACTTGCTGATAGTGGCACAATCATTTCCTATATCTCTGAATGCTTTACCACTTGCCACAATCTTTCTTATCATCTCAAAGACACTCCTATATCTATTATAGCAGTCAATGATTGATCCATTATATCTGAACTAATCACCTAAGATATTTTCACCAAGATCTCTATTAGTTCTTATACTAAAACTTGTCCTCTCATAGTTGTGTCAGTCAAATATCCCATCATTTTGAGGCTTGATTGGTTATAACAGTACAACCCTGACATTGACTAGTTAAATATGATCCTGTTACTTAAACACTATAGTCTTATTCATGCTTCTTTCACTTCTATTACTATTTAAGGCTTTGGTCACAGATATCCAGTTTCTTGCAATCCTTCATTCCTTGCCACTATACTGGTTGGTTTAGACTCCAGTCTATCCACCATATCTCTTGCTCCTCCAAACTCTTTAACTCTATTATCTTTATCTATAAATATCTCTTATATGTATTTTCCATCTTCAATCTTATCTCTTCTCATGCATATAATGAACCCTAATCCAACTGTGCCAACTTCCACTTTTGGCAACTATTCAATGCCACTTGACATCAAATTTATTGATTCTAAGTATTTTCAAAAATATGTGAAAAATAATGCTGAATCAGTATATCTACTGTACTTTGTTTTTCTTCTTCAAAAGATTCCTCTTCTTCATATACTTCTAATTGGGTTAATGCAACTGCAACATCAATCATCTCCTTTGATGATCTCAATGATCTTAAGGCACTAGAAGATACAGTGCCATCCACTAATACCACTAACTATTTTAAATTTATCTCAGATTTGCTAATGCCATAGGTGAACTCAGTATTTGCATTATCAGAATTTGACAAACTCCCAGATTATTAACCCTATGATGTCAATATTGAACTGAAAGAAGAAAAGATATCATCTTTTAGCCCTTTTTATCACCTTATAGAAATTAAGTGACAAGTGCTTGTTGAATATATTGCTATCAATCTTAAGCATGATTATATCCAATAATCAACATTATCTGCTGCAACCCTAATCCTTTTTATCCAAAAGAAGACTAGCAAACTCTATCTTTGTATTGACTTTTACAGTCCCAATATCATCACTAAAAATAACTACTATCTACTACCCTTATTGCTAATCTACTCAATTATATGCAAGACTGTAAAGTATTTTCTATTATTAATCTAAAATCTATATACAGCCATATCCACATAAAAGAAGGGGATGAATGGAAAACAGCATTACAAACTTCTTATGGACCATTTAAATATCTTATCACCTCATATAAACTAGTCAATACTCCTATAGCTTTCCAAGCATTTATTCAAAACACACTACAAGACTATCTTGATGTATTTTATGTTATCTATTTAAACAACATTTTTATTTTCTTTCACTTATATACTGAACACACTAACCATTTAGCCAGAACACTCAATCACTTTCATAATATATAACTCTATGTAAATGCTGCAAAATACTAGTTCTACAAATCTAAAGTCAAGTATCTTAGTTATATCATTGGTGCCAATGGTATCAAAAAAACTAGATATAATTGCTTTATGGTCTATATCTACCAACATTAAGAAACTTCAATTGTTTTTTGACTTTGCTAATTTTACTACCATTTCATCAACAGATATTCATGTCTTATCTTACTACTTACTAATCTTACTCATAAGTTTATAGAATTTGACTTTTCAGATCCTGCACTTAATATATTCAAAATATTCAAGCACAAATTTATTAATGCCCTTGTGCTACATCACTTTAATTCTGTGCTTTTCTCAATACTTACTATAGATGCCTTCAACTTCACCCTCTCAGCTGTTCTCCAATAATCTGATATCAATGATGACCTCCATCTAGTCACATATTACTCTCACAAGCTA
>JBBPLJ010000738.1:0-11445 GCA_038089715.1 Veloporphyrellus conicus
GGGAGGAGTTCGGGGCTGCTGGTGTTATCTTCTGCGGCCGTTTTCGCCTCTCAGTCTGCCGATTCGCAACTCGCCTGACAGAGCAGTTCTCGGATGTTGTGTGCAATGATCACAGAAAGAAATATAACCCATATCAAATGCAGCTCCTTACCATCTATACTTATCCTTGCGATTCAGCATCAACATGCATGCATCGAACCACCTGGATCAATACGTCCTATTTTCAGCGCCTAACCAAAAAAAAAAGGTATCCATGGAGGCGAACGGAATAGTTACATTGCCGTCCAGAATCCCCGCGGACGGCTCATCAAATAAGTCGGATAATTTGTGCAATAGAAAGTACGCCCACCGTAACAACGGATACATGCGCTGTCTGAGTCATGACGAATCTTTATAACACGCATGTAGTTGAGCAAATACAAGCAGGTCGGCGGTCGGAAATGTCATTTAGATTGAAATATACCCATTGGCCAAACCCCTGGGATGTAAGCTACAACAAAGCATGTAGTCTCTGGGTTCATGTAGTGACAATTCAACAAAGAGGGGACCAAAAACTCCGGTATACGCAGGGATTCGACTGTAGTACTTAGCAATATTCACTGGACGTTGTAATAACAGGATCGAATCGTATGTACCGCTCTTGTGCATCTAATCGCCTTCCGAGTTGACGGCCTCCTCCATCACCTCCCCCTCCCAATTGCGCCTCATCGCATCCAGGAACTCCTCCACGCCGTCACTTTCCATGAAGGCCTGAAGATTCATCAACGACAAACCTATGCGGTGGTCCGTGACACGGTCCTAAAAAGGGAGTGACGTCAAGCTCCAACATGTCACTTGATGCAATGGGGTACTCGCCTGCGCATAGTTGTACGTCCGAATTTTTTCGCTGCGGTCAGCCGTCCGAATGAGATTTTGTCGGGTGGCTCGACGCTCAGCGATCTCTCGGGTAATTTTCATGTCCATGAGGCGGGCCCGAAGAACTTGGAACGCGCGACGCTTGTTCTAGGATATAAGACACGTAAGTATCACCGATAAAAAAGAAGAGTGTTAGAGCGAATCGAACCTGATGTTGACTCCGTTCGTCCTGCATCGACACCGTAATGCCCGTTGGGACATGTGTCAAACGCACGGCCGACTCCGTTTTGTTAACGTGCTAAGAATATAAGATGAGTGACGCTGCACGCCAAACACGTCCGGAGAGGGGCACGAACCTGTCCACCGGCACCGCGCGAACGCATCACTTCGATTTTGACGTCCTCCATCTTAAACAGATTATCGTCCGTAGCAGGTTCAGCCTCTTCGCTGAGAGGAAGCACCTACGCCTGCCAGTGAGAAATGAATCGGTTACTCCAAAGTGAAGTCAAACCAACGATGATCGCGACGGTGCTGGTATGCACCCGCCCACTTGCTTCCGTCGCAGGAACACGTTGGACGCGATGGATCCCCGTCTCCCATCGCAGCGTGTCATACGCGCCATCCCCTTTCACCTCCACGATCGCATCACGCACGCCGCCGCCCACCACTTCTGTGCTCTGAATAATGTCCGCGCGCCACCCCCGAGCGTTGGCGTAGCGAACATACACCTTCAATAGGTCCGTCAGGAAAAGCGTTGCTTCCGAGCCACCTACCCCCGCCTTGAGCTCCAGCAGCGCAGAGAATGACCGCGTCGGCGAAGGCGGGACAAGCAAGCAAGGAAAGATGGTTGAAAGCTGCGTCGACAGGCTCTCCTTGAGCGCCGTGAACTCGTCTTCGGCCAAGGAACGCATCACTGGATCTGGGTCCTGCAGGAGCGGGAGGGTATCTAATAGGGACTGATGAGGCCGTTATGTACAACGAACGCGTCTCGAGCGTCCGAAATAAACCAACCTCTCTCGTTTTCACCCATGACATCCATGCATCATGCAGAGGCTCCAGCTCCTTGACCTGGCGCGCGCGCGCAATATCTTCCGGTGACGACATGGATTCTGACATCTGCTCTTTGAGCGTGAGCAGTTAAAGGCGAAACGCATCTTTTTCGAGCGACTTGCCTGGGACAGCAGCCCTTTTCTCGTCTCCACGCGCTTCTGCACGGCCCGGAGAATGCGTGCGCCATCCTTTTCGAGCTGACTTATGGCATTTGCACTGGGTGGCAGGGTGGAGTGAGCACGACGTGAATGTGCAAACACATGTTGAGCAGGGCGGCTCAAAAATCCATGTGTTCGTGCTAGTAAAATGCTCAACATCGAGTGACGGAAGGATAGAACATGCGGCGACCGGATGCTTGTTTATTTTCAAAGCCTTTGGCAAACAACACTTTCCGTAGCTAGCGCGTGCTACCCGAAGAAGCTGCCAAATTCGAAGGAGGCTGCGAGATTGAGTGCGCGTGCCAGCTGCTGCTTATGTAGTTCTCCTCACCGGCTCCATCTTGGGCTTCGTGGCCATCAGCCCAGCTAAATTTTGGAACCTATGACATGGCTCAAGTCCTGCTAAATGCCAATGAACTTTGACAGGCATCAACATATCAATCAAACAGCCCGACAGGTTATCGGAGCACCGTATGTACATGACAACTACTAGCGAATGTATTTGAAAACCTGTCCATGATAGATAAATAAGCACGACAATATAACCTGACACGAAGCGTGAATAAGTTCGGTATGCAACTATTAGTATCTGAAGGCGATATGTACATTTCGTCAGCATCAAATATAGAGTCCATGCTTGTCTCTTTTTGTTTTTCTCGTGTCAACAACGTCAAAAAGCAATCTCGGTTACCCTGCTGGGCGTTCGTGCGTGGCCTTGGAAATGCCGCTTTCTCCCGGGAGACAAGCCTGCAGACGAGACCGTAACGAGCAGCCGGGGTGGCACAACCGGTCGCGTGGGCGTAAACGCCGCCAGTGCAGGCAACGCAATACGCGTGCGTACAGCTGCTCACATCCGTTCAGCCAAGACGTTGAAAGAATACGTGGGAGGACGTACCGGACAATGAATGTGTTGCGAAACACGACAGATGCAGGCGAATGGTAGATAAGTCTATGAGGCGGTGCACACCAATATCAACATTCAATCAATATGACATTGGAGTAGATAAAACGCACCTGCACCCAGCTGGTCGATGCAATGGGACAGAGTGGTCACGCCAACGACAGCCCAAAACGTGAGCAAATAAAGAACGCCCTTCACGATCAACTCCCCAGAGTGGGGTGCATCGACTGTGAGTGTACGTCTAGACGGTCACAACACGACGATGAAGGCGGCTGTACGCACGAATCGCTCTCAGAACAACACTCGTATAGTCGTCCGTCTCAACGGAGGAAGAGTCATGGTTGGGTGGGACTGGCGCCCGAGAAATGTGAGTAGGTTGTGGTAAATTGCGACGGGGTACGCGGGATGTGAGCTGGTTCGAGAATCCTCTGGCCGGCAGAGATTCTAAAACGATAGCGATGGATACGAGACAAAGAGCGACAAGGAATGCACGAGCGTGGGTGGAGGAAGACATGATAACATCCGGGAAGCCAAAATCAGCACTTTTACTATTTATTACTACACTCCGCCAAGGCTGGTTCAGAACACCCAGGCTTCCGTCGGCTCAGCGGTGCCACCAGTCACCATACCAAAGTTGTCGAACTCAAAAGTGATCTCAAGAGTTTTGCTCAAAACGGACAAATATTATTGTAGTCAGAGAATCAACGAGGGGTTATGCAATTTTTGTAGTACACATTTATGTATCAACCGTTACCAGTCACAAAGAACCAAGAGGCGCTAATTTTTTTTCATTTTGTACACATTATTGAGAATTATAGATACTAATGACCCGAGCAGAAGACACTTCAAGGTCGGTGATGTGAGCGCTTCTAATTCAACGAGACTTGAATTGATTTGTGATTTACCAAAAAGCTCGGCAGGTCCGCATCGAACCTACAACGGATCAACATTCAGCACGATAATTCCTGAAAGAAAGAAAAATGCGTACCAAACCCAATCCTCCTTGGAAAGTTGTCGATGACTACATTTTCCTTGCCGATGGACCCAGGCCCGGATGTTGCACCACAACTCCTCGTCTGGGATTGCGTAGTTGTATCGAAAGATCGTCGACTGCAGCGCATTAGAATGGGTTTCATAGCAATCGACTGGAACCCCCAGGGGATTCGGTCTCAATATCCAACCATTGATGATGGAAGGATCAAACGTGAGGGGAGCCGAGGCCAGGCTCAAAGGGGGGCGTGCCTTGACGCCGGTTTGATCCAGTGGCAATACCCACGTATGCTTATCCCCAACCCATCTTGTCATGTCGAGGAAAAAAGGTGACTTTGTTGGGTGCGCACATTGGTCTGGCAGGGGCAAGAAATAGAATCGCCAGCCACGTCCAACGTACTTATTAACGGCTAACGGGGATTCTCGTGCGCTCGGCATGCCAAGGGTGCTCCGCTCCTCAAAAGTCGCGATGGGATAGAGAGCATACGCAGCGTCGGAAGAGACGAAGTTCATGACAACCGCTGAAATTACACAAAAATCAAGACACGAAGGGCATGGAAAGGAGGAGGACGTACTGGAATGGAATTCGAGAATGGCTTCCACTGGGGATGAAGTCGCTTCGATGATCTGGACTTTTAGACACTCTTGTCTGCTGTTGGTTTTTTCAAATGTCCAGACTCCATTGATTCCTGACAAGGGATACAGACGGTTGGCGCCCCGGAACATGCGTGGTTGAGTGCCGTCCCAATTGTCACCAATGGCTACCTTCCAGTCTTGCTCTTGTGTTGCGCGAGGAGCAAAACGGTAGCCTTCGGCTTCTACAAGAAATCTGGCGACCTCGAGTGCATGCCCAGGGTGGACGTAGAGGTCGAGGTCAGCCTCGGGGTAAAAGACCCTGTCAAGGTACTGGAGGGCATTCGAGCCGGAGACAAGGCTGTTGGTCTTGGCCTGAAGAGAGCGGAAAGCGAGGGGATCACTGAAGTATCGGGAGAAGTGGTGGTTGATGTTGAAAGCTCGGCTTCTGAAGCTGGCTGCAGCCGAGTAGACAGCACGACAGGTCAGGGCGAACCGGACGAGCGAACGAGGCGACAAGCAGGAGAATATGAGGTCGTAGATTGGCGCGTGGCCAAACAACTTTGCGTAGGGCAGATCGTCAACGTCCATGGCCATGCTGGTGTCCATGGCGCCAGACGAGGTGGATCGGACGTCCAACACAACTACTTAATATGTCTCAGGGGTGAATATAAACAGAGATAGATCACCGACGTTTTTGTCCACAGGACCAAGAGATTTGCAATATTCCATCGTATGTATAGCGCAACATGCCAGGATGACGACCGCATACAATGCATCACCGCGATGGGTGCAATCCGTAAAGGGTAAAGAATGGCGGGTATAGTAACAAGAAATAAAGTTTCGGGTGCGAACAAGCGCGGAACAAAAAAAAAGGGCGTTTAAAGCGATATTTTCAGGACACCAGAAGCAACCAGGGCTGATGAAGAGAGGGTGAACAACAAGACCGGCCTGTGTTGACCCACAGGCATGCATATTTACGGCTATAATGCAAGCAGGACTCGGATCTAGTCGCACCAGGGAAGACCAGTGCTTGCAGGAGTGGAAGTGGGGGGGATAGCTGAGCCAGGGACGGTCCCACTGGCGGGCAAGGCGGGCACCTCGACGGTGGAAGACGTACAAATAACCTGTTTAAAGCGGATATTGTATCAGAAGACACGCATGCAGAGGGAAGAAAGAACAGACCTCTCCAACATACAAGTTGGTACAGTCCTCATTCAGCTGAGGGTTGTTGGCATAGAGAATCGTAGTATTGAGGTTCCATTCGTAGGCAAGGTCGTCGCAAGTGTCACCGAGCTGCACAACATAAGTGGTAGTGCAGTCCTCGCCTGCCCAGCCGAGACAGAGCGTGGAACCCGGATCCAGGTTGTCACACTCGGGGTCGATGATATTATCGTTGACGACGGCGAGTTGGTAGCTGGAGGCGGGATGAATATGTGAGCATGCAGAGGGAAGAAGACTCACGTTGAGACGTTGTTCGCGGCGGAGATGCCGTCGCAAATATCACCGGGCTGAACGGTGTAGGAGCGAGTGCACGACTGCTGGGCAGAGGCGACTGTGGCGACAATGTCAGTGTAAAATCGCGCTCGAGGTACACGAACGACGTACATGGGATGATGAAGAGGGCGGCAAGAGCGGCGAGTGCGTTGGAGAACATGATGAGGGCGGGGCAAAGGAGCGAGCTCGAGCAAAGGAGGGACGAAGGAGGGTGAAAAGAAAGAGGTGAACAAAGAACGATTGAATTGGTCGCGCGTCTAAACCCTACGATGACACAATGGTTACCGCTTATTACGTAACATACGTCAAGGCGACTCCCCTGCGCGGACTTGGCCCGGTCGCATGTCCCCTTCCATTCCAAACACGCGGTTGAGCGACGCTCGAAGCGCGTCATACGCCGCCTGGTGTGGTGCCGGTTGTATCGAGTCGATGGTGTGCAGGTCGATCCGCCCGCTCGCCGGCGAAAATCCGTACGTCGAATCTCTAGTGTCGTCCATCAGCATCAGCCTCATTCCATCGTAGAAGTATATCCGCCTACATTTGCCACTCCCCCAGCCCGCCACTCACACGGGTTGTCCCATACACCGTCAGTCCAATAAAGACGCTCTTTTCTCGTGTCCGTGTTTGTGTCACATCTGGCGCTGTGCTCGGCGTATGCACGGACAGCCTCCGCATCTCGACTTGCAAATCAGAGTAGAGCGTCTTCATGGTATGGCGAATAAAAACGGACGATGCCATGTACAATGCAAGTCCTGTTGCGCGTTCAGGGGTGACCACGTTTATACTAGCACACCTACCTTCCAGCGATAGTGTTCTTGGGAAAGGAGCTGGTAGCGCAGCAGGTGGAGTGTACGTCAGACGGATATTTGGGCTATATATGGTCTCGACGTTCCCGCTTTCAGATAACGGAACATCGACGATATCCGGTCTCGTCGGATCGATGTTGGAGACGAGTCCAATTCGGAAGAATTCCGGCAGCGTCTTCTCTAGGATGTAGATCGCGCGGCCTTGAGCACGTAATCCATATTCAGCAGATAAGTGGTTCGGCCTGCGCGTCGTATCAGAGCATCTCGTGAAGACGTGTAGCCCGAACCCTACCAGTTCGAATCTCCCACTCTAGGTCAGAGATCTTTTCCGGCGGGTTAGGGTCGGAACGGTTGGGTGTAAACATAGTGAGCGGTGGTCTGTTAGACAATAAAACGTGGGAGGCAGTATGATGGGGGGTAAAGAGTGGGGGTTCGGTCGAGTATCGTCTGGCATATTCGTACAGCGTGGACGGATAATTTGCGACACGGGTTTTAGACAGAGAAGAAAGGCTGTTCCGCAATGCAAAGGATGTGGCTGGTGATTTAAGAGGCTGCATGACTGAGAAGAAGGGGGAGATGACGAGCGGTGCGAGCTCCACTTTGAGTTTGTTTGGCAAAGGCTTTAGAAATAAACAAACACCGTGTGAACTGTCACTCACTGCTAGACCTCTTCGAGATAGCCCTGTATGATGAGATGTTCAATGTCTGCCCGCCTGACCATGAATCGCTGCCCCTTTTGAAAGTCGATGCTTCCCAGCTCAGTCTGAATCACCCCACAATCTCTCACTACCCGCACCAACACGTGCAAATCCTTGGGTGGATAGGTTATGCTGGCAGTGATGTCCAGCTCGTTTGAGAAGCCAGCACGGTAGTCCATCACCGATGCGCTGTACTCGCGGAGAAAGTCGACTTCATGAGGGGACAGTTTGTTGCGAATGTCGGGATTGCTGAGGAGGTGCGGCAATGCGCCACCGACGGCCCAATACATGTCACGGAGACGGTCTAGCCTGTGCTTGTGGTATGCGAGCAGACAGCGCTTGTTGCGTAGTATGACGGTTTGGTAGATGAGCATGGATGGGGTGACCTCTGGTGTATCGGCAAGCTTCTCGAGCTCGCGCTGTTCTCTGATGATGGATCGAACGAGCTCGCCGTTGTATTTGAGGAGCAAGTCACTTGCCGTTGAGCGACGGGACTCGAGGACGAGCTGCGTTGCAAGATCGCCATACTGACGCGTCTCCGTCATGGTGGATGGTGGTAGAGTCTTCTTTGACCAAGACCACGATGGCCTCGCAGGACTCCCAGGACATCGAGACAGCCACGACTGCGATACAGTGCGTCTTGTTTGCGCTCTTCTCCCTCTCCTTCCCTCACCCACCCACCCAAGAGCACAGCCAGATAACAAAACAAGACGATATGATCGTCAGTTGCGGTACGTTCGCTCAACACCCCTCGCGATGACCCCTCAGTCGCTCCTTTCAGTCTCTGGGCGGCCAGTGGCCAAACCGCGCTCGAATCTGCGCGAGTGCTCGTTATTTCTGCCCATGCCACGTCCACGTCCATCCTCAAAAACCTCGTTCTCCCTGGTATCGGCCACTTCACCATCCTCGACCACGAGCCCGTGACCCACGCTGACGCGGGAAACAACTTCTTCCTCGAAGGGTTCGACAGTATCGGGAAGAACAGAGCAACCGAAGCTGTCCGATTACTCTCCGAACTCAACGATAGCGTCCAGGGGTTCGCCGACACCAGAGAGCTCTCTGCCATACTCGACGCGAACCCCGAGTGGCTCGCTTCCTTCACCATCGTCATTGCACACAACCTCGACAACACCCTTCTCCAGAGGCTATCTTCCTATCTGTGGCGTGATCCTGCGCGCCCGCCTCTCGTGGTTGTCCGCTCTGCCGGCTTCCTCGCCGAGTTCTTCATCCAGTTCCACGAACACACCAGTAAGCATGCGTCTCGCGGTCTTGGTTTCCGACAAGTGGATTAAGAGCGTGTTTTAGTCATCGAAAGTCATTCCGAAACTGCTCCGTCTCTCCGCGTCGACAAGCCCTTCCCCGCGCTTCGCGATCACGCATTATCTCTCGACTTTGATTCTTTGGACCCAACAGAACACGGCCACATTCCATATGTCGTCATTCTCGTCAGAGCTCTAGAAGATTGGAAGAAATCCGTATGTCCATTCCTCATTCCTCCTTTTTCATGCGAGCTTGAACGAATTCCAAACAATTCACATCAGCACGACGGCAATGTGCCCAAATATGCCGACCGGCAAGAATTTAAGAAACACATCCTCGCGATGAAAGTCAAGTCTGACGAGGAAAACTTTGACGAGGCCGAAGCCCAAGCGTACCGTTGTTGGACTGAGACCAAGGTACGCTCCCCCTATCTCATCACCACTCCTATTTTCACCTAGCACAACTACATCAGGTTCCCTCCGAGATCGCAAGACTGTTCGAGGATCCCGCCATATCTCCCGAATCGCTGCGTCAGAACCCGTCCCCATTTTTCCATCTCCTCGCTGCGCTCAGGGAATTTACGGATCAATCTGAGACGCACACCCTCCCGCTGACATCCACCCTCCCCGATATGAAAGCCGACACTTCCAATTACATCCATCTTCAGAAACTCTACAAGACGCGTGCAGAAGAAGAGAAGCAAGCATTCAAGAGCCATCTCCGTGCCCCCGTGGACGATACGATCGTCGACCTGTTCGTCAAGAACGCACACGCGCTGAAGGTGCTCAGAGGTAAACAATGGGGCGACTTCGATCAGGACAAGGCCGCGTTGGGTACGTATGACACACCAGCATGATTCCTGCAACATGGCCGTTGACGTGTGCGATGGATTCGCAGTGGATGCTCTGGTCTCCTCTCCCAGGGAAACATCCACACACCTTGCGTTGTCCACCTTGTTCATTCTGGCAGGAAACGACAGCTCCGGATCACCCCCCACCGTCGAACAACTTCGCCAACAGGTACAAAGTATTGTAGGCGATAGCATCCAACTGCCCGAGTCACTCGACGAAGCCATCGGAGAGCTGTAAGCGCACGACCTCACATCGCCTGCTAGCATTGACGATCCTGCTTTATTTCAGTGCTCGGGCACCTTCCGCAGAGCTTCCCAATACCGCAGCCTTCCTCGGAGGCATGGTCGCACAAGAAACCATAAAGATGATCACGAAACAATACGTCCCCGTCGATGGCTACTGTGTCATTGATCTCGTCGACACGTGGACAGGCGTGGTCGGCGCATAAATAGTATGTACAGGAAATATTCACTTCATCGGGAGGAGAGGGCATCCTTCCACCGCGCCTTCTCTCTTGTATACATTACCGCGCAGCACATCCACCTTTTGTACTTTCAGCTCACATGTAACAACTCAATACAAAGAACCGTTGATTCTTCTCAAAGTTTCGCTGCCACAGTCGTATATGCGTCCAAGCGCCTGGATCGATCTGCGTTCCACTGGCAAGGGAGAGAGGCGCGCACGGACCAATGTAGGCGGCGAATCGAACATCGCTGGGTCCACCTTTGGTGGTGTATTAACGTACGAGGTGGACTCGGTGGTGCCTGAATCTTGCGTACCAACCGGTTTAACGGAAGCTATTAGGAGACGTACACAACGAATCTGAATCTCCATTCTGTGACCCCGAGTTTTGCATTCTCCTCGCGTTGCGATACCATACTGTTGTAATACACTTTCTAGTAGGGGCTCTCCGAATGCACTAGGACATATGACTTATACACGGATCATGATGGGCATCTTCGACGCTAGCCACGAAAGGCTGGTGGTTGCTGTTGTTTTCGGCCTGAGAGTCACTGCTGAGATCATACTACTAATAATATTAGCTTATTCTCGATTTTCTGGTGCTCGAAAAACTCTCTACAAGGGCTCGAGCACGCTCTTCATCTTGTCCACAGAATTTGTAATAAATAATCAAAGCCAAGAGAATAAATATGTTGGACGATGTGCATAAATTATTGTCTGGTCAAAAGGAGGTATTATTTTAGAGCTTTCCATCTATCCTTTCAACATGGCCGTCAGCGAACGGCCAGTCGTTGTATCCAAACGGTGTCATATTTCCGGCTAAGTAGTACGTTGACCTGTCCCCAGGCGTGAGCGGCAAGTTCTTCTGCAGCCGTACCGGAAGATCGGGCTGGTAATCAATTCCACCGATGAGCAAGAGTACTCGAATGAAAAGTGACCCTCACGTTTGGTATATACAATCTCCCGAATGCAATAAGCCCTCCCTCGTCCTCCGCGGTTTGCAATGCAGACTCGGGTGTATATCCGCCGGCGGATATAATTGTCCTCTCCTTACCGCCTTCGCCGCCATTCCAAATCTGTCGCAAAAAGTGATTGCTCTCTTCTTCAATTGGAGCTCCGTCAACGACGCCATCGAAGCGAGGCTCGACTACATGGAGATATGCCATCTTTGGGTGTTTGTCACGTAAAGCGGTAGCAAGGTAGGCGAAAGTGGGTCGGGGGTCCGGCATCTTCATGTCTGGAAAACATGCGAATAAGTATGACAGCAGAAGAATCAGCGCCAGGGCCCCACCTTGGAAATCGCTCCAGGGACTGATACGAAGGCCCACTCGGTCTTCGCCAATA